>CM065331.1:10264097-10313927 GCA_033032175.1 Saturnia japonica
AATGTAATATTTATGTGAATATGTAATGGATAGGTAATACAACAAGGAATATTTTGATATATGACATGTGTACATAAGATATATAATGACAGAAATATAGAGAGATTAACAGGGCAACCAAAGCGAAAACTGAAATTAAAACACGAAATAAAGCGGGGCTCTCTTTACGGTCATTCTTCGAACTACTTAAGCTCGAAGAGGGGCCGTATTGGGCGAGGATTCCGATTTCGACCGCTGACGTGAACGGACGTGTCCGCTCGCGCTCTCGATCGCTTTCCGAATTATCGCATTCTGCTTAAATTAGTGTTAAACTTGTTTGCTCGGATCCACGGACCCGGTCCTAGGCCTGCCGGTTCAGAGTACACAGTGTAAAGCTAGTTTTTTAAGCCATTTCATTCACGCTCTGCTTGTACTAGTGTACAACTTGTTTGTTTTGACCCACGGACCCGGTCCTAGGCCTGCCGGTTCAAAGCACACAGTTTTAAGCTAGTTCTTAAGCTATTCATACCGCGTGTTATAGCGAGGTCGGTGTTATTGTTGTGTAGCGAGTATCTAGGTACTCGTTGCGCGCATAGCGCCGTCTCGCTCGCACATTTCGTGTAGCACTTCGGTGCACACGAAAAAACCGTACTTTTCAGTACGATAATAAACGCGCTTTTCAGCGCGAAATCCTGTTTCAAAAGACACGCAAATCCACGGTTTAGTGGTCGTTCGTCGGATACCTAACGGTGCTAACGAAGACGAACGGGGCGTGACCCGAGCGCTCTCCGGTTACTTCCTTCTGAGGTAAACGATAACTCGGACGGGCCTGGGAATCTTAGCCTTTGCCTTTTTGCATAGTTAAGCCCCAGGTGTCTCCTACCCAACCCTTCCTATCCTTACCATCCATCCTTGTGGTTGTTTGGGCGGAGCCACGGTATATACCGGCCTGCGTCCTCTGCCACAAGACTGCTAGGGACTCCCCTAGGGAAACGATAGGTCCTTTTCCTGTGTTTCATTACACCGTGACACACAGGTCTCATTGCTCCGGGCTCGGATAGCCCGTTAAATTCATTCGGCGTACCCCCCTGCCCTCCAGGCAGGGAGGTGAATAAAATTCACTCCCCCGACCTCCAAACAGCCACCGCGATGGCCGAATTAAAATACGCAGACTTAGAGTCTAAATTCAAACAGCTGGAAGCCGAACACCAGCGATTTATGAACTTTGTAGCCCTACATATGCCCGCGCTCAACGATGAGTATATAAGTAGGTCACAGATGGCGGACTCGCTACGTTCGCCATCAACCAATCAGAGCGCGGATGCCGCGCACGCCATCCCCTCCACCTCCGCCGCGATCTCACCCGCCGCCGCGCCACCCGGTTTCACGCGACCCGCCTCGGTCCCTGTGACCGAGTACCCCCACCCCACTAACCTCGCAAGCGCGAGCCACGCCCCCATTAAGTCCCGAGCAAAATCGCAACAGCGATCTTTTACCCCCGGTCCCTATGGCCGCCCCGCTAAACCCGTTGCCCCCGCGGCAACAACATCGACATCCCTGTCCAACTCTTTTTCGGCCCTTCCAGTCGAAATAGACATAGACGCACCAGTAAGCCCAACCCCTTCCTCGGAAATGGAATTCTCGCTCCACTTCCGAGAACCGGTCCTAATCCCGACCGAACCTACCGCGGACAATGACGAATTCACGGTCGTCAAATCCCGCAAACGCGCGCCCCGTGATAGCCCCGTTGAGGAAAACGCGGCTAAAACATCGAAAATAGCAAATGGCTCCGCCGCCCCCGCACCCTCCTCAAATACCGACGAACCGGTCGTCGGTAAAAAGCAAAAACCCCCCCCGATAATTATCCACGACAAAACTGTCTGGACAAAGCTCACCAATGAGCTTAAAACGCTAAAAATAGGGTACACTAAAGCGCGTAATATCGCGACAGGTATCTCCCTGACGATGAGCACGTCAAACTGCCATCGCAAATTGACCACCCTCCTCCGTAGTAGGAACATTCCCTACTACACTTACGCCCTCGAAGAGGAGCAAGTCTTACGGGTTGTGCTTCGGCGTATCCCCGTCGAGATCTCACCAGAGGAAGTCTTTGCCTCCATTGAAGCACAAAAATTCCCCATCCGAGAGGTACATCGGATGTATAATAAAGACAAACGAGCCCTTCCAATGCTCGTTTTAATCTTAGACAAAACGCCTGAGGGCAAAAAAATCTTTAATCTAGAAATTGTATGCGAGCTCTCCGGAATAACCGTAGAGCCTCCATACAAAAATTCGAAGCCCTCCCAATGCCACAACTGCCAGTTGTACGGACACTCCGCCCGCAACTGCTTCCTTCGTCCGAGGTGCGTTAAGTGCCTCGAAGACCACCCAACCAGGGAGTGCACGCGTCAGCGTGACTCTAACACCCCCCCCGAGCTGCGTACTATGCAGGGAGGAGGGACATTCTGCGAACTATCGCGGATGCCCCAAGGCCCCGCGCACCACGCAACCCCGCCGCCCTTGGCAGGCTGCCCCTCAGCGGGCACCCCCCGCCTCAGGGTCCCGGGCGCAACCTCTGCTCAATCCAGAGGTGTTTCCGTCCCTCCCTACCCCCCGCCGCACTCAGGCGACAGTAGGCCCCCCCGCACCCCAGGTGCAGCCCAAACCCGTGCGTTCGACTCGGAACGCATGGGCCCCCAAACCGCAGCCCCTCATGGCTATGGACATCCCCGCGCCCCGCGCTCCAGCGCCCCGCGCTCCAGCACCCCGCGCTCTAGCGTCCCGCACCACCACAATGGATGACCTCATGTTATCGCTCATTCGTGAGCATGAGATACGTGAGGTCCTCGCATACAAGGCCCATATGGAGCAGTACGGTTTCGTCGAAACCATAGCTGCCTTCCCCCGGCTCGTAGAGACGTTACAGCGTCTCGATCGCGAAGCCGCCAACCTCAGGCCTCTCAATGGCTAAACTCAAGCCGAGAGGTTTAAACATCTCCTTTTTTAATGCGCGGAACTTATACCCGCAGCGTGATCTCATCGCGACTTATCTTAAAAATCACCAAATAGACGTTCTCTTAGTACAGGAAATGCTCTTAAAGCGTGGTAAACGCAATCCGAGTATCGCAAACTATAACATCGTTAGAAATGACCGCGACGGCCGAGGGGGCGGCACTCTCATTTACTACAAGCGCTCGTTGTATTGCATGCCGATAGATCCTCCGATACTTACCAATATGGAAGTATCCGTGTGTAGACTAGGAATGACCGATCATCCGCCCATAACGATCGTATCCGTGTACCTCTCACCGACGAAAGTACCTCTCAGGTCTGACCTAGAGAAGCTACTCTCGCTCGGCACATCGGTCATTATCGCAGGTGACCTCAACAGTGGACACACGTCCTTCAACAATTGGAGAGACACCAGCAATGGGGTTATTCTCGAAGGGTTGTCGGACGAGTTAAACTTTGACGTCATAGCGCCTCCCACTCCCATCCACTTTCAAGATCACTGTACACCGACAGTGCTCGACATAGCCCTCCTGAAAAATATCGCGCTTCAGGTACGACTCATTCGGGTCATACACGAACTCGACTCCGACCATCGCCCGGTCATCCTACAGCTAGGACAACTAGATGACTCCAGCCCTCCTACAGTCACAATGGTTGACTATGCAAAATTAAAACACTACCTCGCGGATAGGCAGTCCTCGCCCAGTCTCGTTAGGGTCCCGGACGTATTAGAGTCAGTTGCGCACGTAGATCTCGCAATCGACTCCCTAGTTGACCACCTCCAAGTCGGCATCGGAGAGGCCTCGAGAGAGGTCGAAGCGGCGAACGATCGCCGCTTTGTACTCCCTGCCGACGTGCGAGCGTTGATGACGGAGAAGAACGCTGCGACTCGTGCGCATGACTCTTATCCGACCGATCTAAACCGCGCACGATTACGCGCACTTCAGAGAGCGGTTAAAGCCCGTATAACCGAGCTCAAAAGTCACAGATGGAACACCCTAGTCGAAGGGCTAAGGCCGTCACATCTGACTTATTGGAAAGTAGCCCACGCCCTTAAAATAGACGCCCAACCTCGTATGCCCCCCCTCGAAAGGGGTCCCGGCACTACACCCGCTTTCGATACCATTGACAAGGCGGAGTGCCTTGCCGCTTGTCTGGAGAGCCAGTGCTCCCCGAACAGCGTCAAGAACACCGACCGAGTCAGAGACATCGAAGCCCGCGTGGAGGAGCTGAATAAGCTCCCGGTATCAGAATCCCTGTCCCCAGTCACTTCTGAGGAGATCTCTGCCATTCTCAAAAGCCTTAAGCTTAGAAAGTCTCCAGGTCCCGACGGTATCAGGAACGAAGTACTCAAACTTCTTCCCGATCACCTCATAGCTCTATTGGTCTGCATATTCAATGTAGCCATAGCCAACTGCCATTTTCCAGCCGTCTGGAAAACGGCCATTGTCATAGGTATTCACAAGCCCGGCAAGAGCACGTCGCTTCCCGACAGCTACCGCCCTATCAGTCTTCTAAATACCCTTGGTAAAATCTATGAGCGGATCCTTCTGAACCGTCTCAAATCCGTAATAGAGGAGAAAAACCTCTACCCGCCTGAGCAATTCGGTTTTCGTGCTAGACATTCTTGCACTCATCAAGTGCACCGCCTCACGGAGCACATTTTGTTTAACTTTTCCGAGTTATCTATACCCCGTCGCACACTGGCAGTCTTCTTCGACGTAGCCAAGGCCTTTGATAAGGTCTGGCACGAAGGATTAGTCTACAAGCTGTACTCCCGCGAAGTCCCCGATAGATTAGTTAAAATCATCCGCGATTACCTCAAAGACCGCACCTTTCGCTACAGAGTGGAAGGTGAACTATCCACACCCCATCCCATATGCTCAGGCGTCCCCCAAGGTTCCATCCTGGCACCTAGCCTCTTCAATCTGTACGTCAGTGACCTACCAAAACTTCAAGAGAAAGTTGAAGTAGGCTTATACGCTGACGATACAGTCATATACTCCTCTCAAAGGCAAACGAGAAACCTCAAATGTAGAATCCAAAGAGCCGTGACCACTCTCGGGAAGTGGTTTAACGACTGGCGAATAGCCATAAACCCCACGAAGAGCGCAGCGGTGCTCTTCGACCAAACCGCCACACAGTTTATACGCCACATCAATCTGGTTAGGAAAAGGGCCTCCTGGACCCTAGCCCGACTGCATCCTCTGTTATGTGCTGCAAGCAAAATGTCCACGAGACACAAGCTTACGCTCTACAAGATGTGTATCCGTCCGATCATGACATATAGCTGCGTTGCGTTCGCACATATGTCAAGTTATAACTGGGAACGCTTACAAGCCATCCAGAACAAGTTTCTTCACCGCCTTAGCGGTGCCCCCTGGTTTGTTCGTATGGAGGATCTCCATAGAGATATGGACCTTCCCTCGATACATGCATATGCCAAACACCTTTCTCGCTCGTATTTCGACACCGCGTCGAACCACGCGAATCCCTTAATAAAAGCGGCAGCTTCTTATGTTCCCGACCCCAACGCCTGCCGGAGAAAACGCCGGCCGCGTAATATATTCACTGACCCGCCCGACCAAACCGAAAAAGCTAACGCGTTCTACGCCGACACCGTCTCTCCAAACAGAGCGTGCCACCGCCCACGCCCGCGTAACCACCGTTCTCTCCGCAGAGGACGGGCGGTCAACTTCGCTCCCGCACACCCGTCACGTCCACCCTCTCTAGCGGCAACCCAAGCCTAGGTCCGTTCCTCGGTGTGAAGCCCTTGGGTCAGGCAGCCGCCCGCGCGATACAAAGTGACACTATACGTGCAACACTTAGTTACCCACACACAACATTACACACGTATGAACACACACACGTGCACACCACACAGGTACATAGGTTCTGTAAGGGACCTTTTTTTTTTCTTTTTTTGCGCTAGTTAGTGTAGAAAAACCATTCCGATTAACGAATACACATACGCATGGTCCACTCCTTCCTCCCAGGAGGAGGGGAACGTGCATATGAGTATATATTAGTTAGCTCGAATTCTCCTAAGATTA
Source organism: Saturnia japonica (assembly GCA_033032175.1). Taxonomy (NCBI): domain Eukaryota; kingdom Metazoa; phylum Arthropoda; class Insecta; order Lepidoptera; family Saturniidae; genus Saturnia; species Saturnia japonica. The sequence continues at coordinate 10,270,142 of CM065331.1, forward strand.
GGGAATTAGTTAGATCGCGACTTTTTCGCATTCGCGACGACCGCCCGAGCCGAGGTTCGGCCACTCTGGCACCCTCGTGCGGGTCGTCACAAACTTTCGCAGCTGAGTGCTCTAAGCGCTCGCCCCCAAGTCCGGTGAAGCTGTAAAAGCCGCAGCGGCTCTGTTTGACGATAGGGCCCCTAAGGCTAACAGTGTAGTCAGTTCTAAAAAAAAAAAAAAACCGTATTGGGCACGGCGCGAATCATCGAAGTACGAGTAACTACAAGACAACAAGAAGAAAGCTTTGGTCGTCCTGCGAACAATTAACAAGATTACGACTTTCATTGAAGACCCGGCACCTCAAGCGGTCATGCATTATTGCACCCCCCGGACCCCCTCACTACTAACATCGCGGCCCACTGGCATCCGTACGGCGTCTACGAGACGGGCATCCGGCGCAACAAAACGCCCGTCCAAACCGGGGAAACGTCACACCACCCCCTCCCTCACGCAGAGGGGAAGTGATGCGTACCCAATACTGTGTATTATTGTTAATACATATAGATGAGAAAGCATTTTCTACTTTAACATTGTTATTTTGTTTACATTTAGAACAATTGGTTCTTATATCTGGCTTTTCTCTCTGGCTTTCAAACTATTCCTTCAGGTATACCGCAGGGTTCACACCTAGGACCATTGCTTTTTAACATTTATATCTCCGATATATCCTCTTGTTTCACCTCCGCCAGGTACCTTATGTATGCCGATGATACCAAAATTTTCAGCGCTATTCGAACTATTGATGACTGCCACATGTTACAGAATGAACTTTTGCGACTTTGTGATTATTGCAAGTTAAGTAAGCTAAATTTAAATGTAAGGAAATGTAATGTAATATCATACACTAGAAAACATCAACCAATAAATTATATCTATATACTTGACATGTTGCCAGTGCAGAGGGTTTCTGTCGTTCGTGATTTGGGGGTGATGATGGATTCCAAACTGCTTTACACGTATCACTATGATTACATACGTCAGAAAGCTTTATAAATATTTGGATTCATTTGCAGAGTTGCTAGGCCTTTTGTAAACTTAAACTCACTAAAACTATTATATTTTACATACATTAGGAGCTATCTCGATTATGCTTCGCCAATATGGTCACCAGATTATATCACACATAAGACTAGTCTCGACAACATTCAAAGTAAATTCCTGAGATATCTAAATTATAAATTTAATAACGAGCATAAGTCATACTTAATTGATTTAGACTTTTACAATATAACTTGTTTAACAAAACGACGATCTATCTTCGACATGACATTATTATACGATATTTGGAATAACAATATTGATTGCCCCGAACTAGTGAATAGGATTAATTTCAAAACACATACAAAAATTATTCGAAATCCGCGCTTATTTGCACCACCGCCAGTTAAACACAATTATGCTAAGAACTCTGTTTTACAAAGATGTTTTAACATGTATGACACGGAGTTTAGTCATATTGATTTATACCAATCAAATAGGAATGTTTTCTTAAAAAAATTAAAATCAAAAAACACATTGAAATAGTCATCATGGCTGTGAAACAGGAACACAGAAAGGACTCAGTTTACTCTCTATTGCTTATAACATACATACATATACAATTCACATATACTTTCACTCAGGAGCATATACCTATACACTCTCACGCACACGCACACTATACGCAGACTCACACTCCCACTCACATTGAGATATAGATACACATAATACTTCATAATGATATTTTTTATGTATATAAATATTTAACCGCTGCATAACAAACAAAATTTAATAATAATTGTTTCATAATTGGCACCACATGATTGCAAAACATAACAAATGTATATTTTGTGTTAAATGTGCTGTGAAGCAATATGTACCAAAAAAAAAAAAAATGTCCTTTCTGCCCACAGCCATAACAAAATATATCTGTAACAGATGAGGACTTTTTACTTAGCCTATCACATGAGTCGCGGTTGTGTCCTCGCGATTTACAGTAAACGCAAAATAGTTTTCTATCACTTTCCCTCATAACGCGTTTGCTTAAATTATTATCACTACGTGACGGTGACGCACGAGCGCGGGAGCACTGCACAGTGGCGGCAGCACGCGTAGCTGGTATCGAACTTGAACCCGAGGCACCTTCACTGGGTATCGTAGACATCGTATTTGACAGCTGCGGCGTAGGATATTCGATATCCCTAGGTGACGACACTGACTGATGACTCTGGACATTTTCCGAGAGCGATTCCTCTATAGCTCGTGCCCTTTCTATCAGAGATTCAATGTCACTCACGAGATCTCTGAACAAACGTTTCCAAATCCTCCTATGTAGTAAACCATATATTATATCCAATCACGCCTCTTCTGGTAGTTAATATGGTAGTTTCGCTAGAAAAGCTCTTATTCTTACAATAAATATATCAGCACGTTCCAAACCATGCACAGCAGCAAAAATATCTCGGTACAACTTATATGCAGGGCGAGGTATTCCGTACATCGAACATAAGCGTTTCACAGCATCCGACCACGATAATATTTCGTTTCGTATTCCACACCACCATACTGCTGCTTCACCGCGAAGTAGCATCGGAAGTCCACGAAGAGCCATATCATCGCTGACTGCTGCACAGTCCTTATATATTTCGACCGCGTCTATAAATGCTTCCACGGCTTCGGGATGTTGTGATGAACCATCGAAGCGTGCGGTGCACTTAGACAGGTTACCTGGAGTGTGTGATGACAATTGAGACGATGACATAACAGCGGCAGCAGAATCCACACCTGGTAGCCCTCCTGAGTGCGATGTCAATAGAGATTCTACCAGCTTCTGGTTCGCCTTGGCCTGTGCCTTAGAAAAGGAGGCCACGAGCGAGGACAGTTGGTCTCCGGACATGAGCACAGGTGCTATAGGCGTGACTTGCACCGATTTCACTGATTCTTCACTTGGACTACATTCTTTGTCATTGTCTTTGTCGTTACGAACTTTTCTCGGTGGCATTTTTTTAATTGCGTATATGTAGGTATTCACAAAAAAAATGTCGCTGGATTCACGGCCATTACGTTGGGAGCCACTTTAATCGTCGTAAGCTACAATATATAAATGGACGCGCGCGCTATCGGGCCGGCGGCGGGCACTCTCACCCGCGGCTGCGAGCGACTATATCGGTGGCGCTATCGTGCAAGCAGAGAGGGAGGCGCACACGCAACACTGGGACGTACTCAGTGAACAGAGCCGTACTCGGCGCGTTACAACCTTTAAATGATTCAGGAAATTTGTATTACAAATAACACTACCCTTTATAACTTTCGAACATACATTGCATATTGCAGATACACTCACCTCACTTCCATCAACTTGTCTAAATATCTTTAAAACAATGCTTTAAAATTCAACTTTTCCCCTAATAACTTAAACATGCCTATTCCTTTAAAGTTTTCTTTATTTGTAGTATAGGCAGCTTTTAGAAGTGTTGATATGTTTTCAGAACTAAAAAAGTACCACCGTAAATACCAAAAGTTTTACAATTTTATTATATTTGTAATTAAAAATGTATTCTGACCAGATAAACAAAAAATATAGATACATGGGGGTCACATTTTCTTTATTTAGTGCGTTCTTCTCTGTTTTATTGACTTTCTAACAGAATGTATAGTAACTTTAGAAATAGATACCTAACAGAGCTATAAGGCGGCTTGGTATATAATAAAATTATAACTACTATAGATACTACCGCGGCATAATTTATAAAGTACATATCATATATGAAATACAAATTTTCTCTGCAATAAAAATTATAGAAAAACATGCATTTCGGTTTTAGCCGACCGCGAAAAAGGAGTGTTATATTTTTCCAGCGTATGTATATATGTCTATTTCTATGGCGCGCTCTGTAGCCTAAACGGCTTGAAGGATTTTAGCACACGAGGTGTCGTTAGATTCGTCTTAATTGTGGAAATGACATATGCAGAGATTGTTATCTTAAATTAGGAAATATCGTATTTTGCAACGTAATGTTGATTGTTGGAAGCTTGAAAAGCTCTCATTTTCAGACCTAAATGTATTTACTTACATTGCTTGCTTATTCGCAGGTTGCAATAACGCCAGCCGACTATTGCCATTTTTAACGATAGTAAAGGATAACTGACAGAAGAATAATAGTGTCTTTAATAGTTTGTTATACATTGCGTAGGAATAATGCATTACATTATTGGATGTTGTAATAATTACCATCTTTAAACAAAGGACGCTAATAGAAAGGTAATTTGAAGAGAAATTGAGAGTATGTCATCCAACAGAGATAGTACAGTCAATTTGTCGAACAACTAAAAAAACTAGTAAAGATTTTCAAAAACGAGTATGTGAAGTTTAAATTAAAATATCAGAGATGGCACTAGTAAAAGCAGGATTTACCCCTGTACCAGTACGTATCGTACATTACGACAATTGCATGCCCTCGTACGATACCAAATTATACGAAAATACGTTAATTTTAACAATATAAGAATTCAAAAAATAGGTCCTCTGGAGCAGAAATTGATGAAGTACGATAGTTTTGGACCAAAATAGGAAAAAACGATAATTTCGGAGTTGCTGGTACGATAACTGCCACGCTTTAGGTTGTGAACCCTGAGTAGAAATAGAAGTTAGTAGTACGGCTATGCACATAAAGTTCTCCCCAAATTTCCCCGGTGCCAAAATTTTCTTCCCTAAAAATTTCCCCAGCGACCTTATTTTTCCCAAAATGGGAAAAAACCTCAATCTAGAGACCCTGGTTAGGGGGGACTTCATAGACATTGACGCTGACATTAGTAGAGAGAAAGAGTTACCATCTATCAATTTGGTCCCACAATAAAGTTTCAAAGGCGCGTTCAGTTTTATCTATGGGGACATCAACAAATAATACTAATGTCATGATAGAATCTCATCAGAATTTGCAAATAAATGCATAGATAACTATTACTAAAAGTATTTGAGCGAAGAAAGTATTTTCAAAATACTAAGATACCAAACAAAAGATATTTAATTAAATACAAGATACAAAATGAATTATAAAAAAGTATTTTAGATACAAGATGAAAATACGTATTTTGTATCTTGTATCTGTATCTCAAATACTTGTATCTTAAATAAGTAACATCTCTGTTCGTAAGTTCTTTTGAAGGTATTTTGTGTTAAACTTCCCTTCTAATGTTATGTTGTCTATGTGTACGTTTATTTTTATAGGCGGTGTAACTAATAATAATACCACTTTAAAAAATCTCATTTAAAGAGATCCAATACAAATCATCAGCCAAATTTACAACAGAACTTGACTCTTTAATCACTTGACATTGGCAGAATCAATCGTATTCCCACAACGACACGAAAGGAGTCATAAAAATAATTATTTTGTGATATGTTATGTATTGCGTTTGCGATCGCGAGTGATCACTGTACCTAAGTAACCTCAAACTCTTAATCTCAATCTTTTGGATAGACACGAGGCATTTTACCCCAGGGCCCAGTTCTTTCGAATCTGGCACTTAAATACTTGACACCTACGGCTTCCTCTGTATCTTCAGAGAGAGTGGCTTCTACCGTAAATGTGACGGTTCCTAACAATAGGAGCCAGCTGACAGCGGAGCATGTAAAAAGCAGAATTTTTTTACTTTCACTGCTTTCACGATAGCTTTTTAGTGTTTGTTATTTTAGTAAGTTTGCCTTATAAAAAGGAATACTGATTAAAATACCTCTGTTTTTATTGAGATTTTTGTACATTAAAGTAATGTACATTTTGTATAAAAATTACTATTTATATTATTGAGCTAGGCTAAAATAAATAGGTACATTATTATTTTAATACCGTTATTTATTTTTAATATTTGACCGATAAATCGATATTTTTTCCTTGAGATATCAACATTGTTATTTATATTATAACAAATAATAATACATCAATATATTTTCACTTCCGACATCCCTATTATAAATTTGACAACACAATCATAAAGTAAACAAGTGCTGCCATTTTAGTGCTTTCGGTGCTAGATCTAGAGGAATTTTAGGGTAATCAACTCCCTGTATATGCAATTGACTCCTATCGGAAAATCTAGCGAAAAGAGTCAAATAAATCTAGCGCTTTATCGAAATGGTGTTTAAATTATACCATACTTATTACTTTTTTATAACCATTTCAAAACGAACTTTATTTCCACAGAATGTCTGTAAGTTTCTATTTAAGTTTAAACATTCTATCACTTCCACATTCTAATGCAGGTATTGAAAGAATATTTAGCACAATGAATACAGTGAAAAATAAATGAGGTGATGCTCTCAATGCAGACAAGATTAATGTGGATTTGATTTGATTCAGGTAAGAATAGGCTTGACTTCTAAACAATCAACGTTTCAATGATGTACGTAATGTGGAACGTATCTATTTAAAAACAGCCTTATAATCTACTATCTAGTGCTTTTTTAATCACACTTGTTAAGCAGAATCTAGCGCTTTTCTTGGAGTGATCTAGCGCCTAACACTCAAACAGAGCTGGCAGCAGTGCATTATACGGATTAAAATTATACTGAAGTTATACCATGGAAGTATTAGGTACGTACTACAAATAACAATTTGTAAAAGTGAAAGTTTGTATAGTTTTTTTCTAAAAGTTTGTTTATTAATTCCGTGAGATAAATAACATTATACATTACGGACATTACCTTAAGCAGTATTACCAGTGACCGATAGCAAAAAGTTACCAAGGTCTGCTTAAACTTATGAGCTCAAAAGTAACGTATTCTCATAAATAGTCGAAGGAATTGCAATTTTATCCTTATTGATGTATCAAATGAGTACTTACTTGCACTTCCTTACATAGCTTGATAGTGAACAACATTAACAGAACTATTAACGTCAATTGCTTTGTCTACACTCGGTACCTATTAATTCATCTAGTTTTATTTACCACTCAGCTCAGTCAAACAAGATCACAACTACGTTCAATGTCAAGATTCTCCCGTTTTTTTCTGTTTCTTCCCGACCACAAGAAGGCTTGCTATAACAGCACTGTTGGGTTCCCGTCACTTCCCCTCTGCGTGAAGGAAGGTGGGGCATAACTCTTCCCGGTTTGGACCGGCTATTTTGTTTGGCCGGATGCCCGACTCGTAGATACCGTACGGATGCCAGTAGGGCTAGGTGGTGGGGAGGGACCCGGGAGGTGCAATAATGCACGGTCGCTTGAGGTGCTGGCTCTTCAATAAAACTCGAGCTTCTTTACTTCACTAAGGCGTTCGCAGAATGACCAATCCTGTTTTCTTCTTATTATGTAGATGTGTACCCGATGACTCGAATCGTGTCCGACACGATTTTTGCCTAGCTTAAAAATAACATACATAATTACCTTATAGAGGCTCTACTTTTGGTCTATTTTTTGTATCTGTTTTCACTATGGTCGCCCTGTTTCCCGCTCTATATTTATTTGAATATATAAGTTACATATACAAGTTAAATATAAAATTGTTCCTTATTCTATTCCCTATCCAATAAACACATTGCAATAAATGTATTGCAATATGTTTAATGGATAGGGGATAATCCTTGTATGGAATATGTGCTTAATGTATACCCCGGGTATACGTTTTTAGGTATATTATTAGATAAAAATCTATCTGGCATTCCTCATTTTGATACAATCGTAGAAAAATGTGAAAAATCTATTAATATCCTTCGTATTTTATCGTATAACGCCACTGTTCGAAGTCATCTGGATTGTGGATCGTTCCTTTTGGAACCTTGTAATAAAGTAGCCTTAGATAATTCAAATAAAATACAATATATATGCATCAGAATAATCATTGACGCCATTAAATCCTCCCCACCAATGCTCTGCAAGTAGAATGTGTAGATCCTCCGTTGTACCTGCGCAGGCAAAATATATATGACAGGTTCCTTTTTAAAAAAATTCTGAATTCTAACCATGCCTTAATTCCCAAACTGCAAAACCTTTTACAAGCATTTGAACCTTGATGTTATCAATCTATTAATGAGCTCCCTTGCATTCTTCAATTTTAAATTAAAATTAACAGTATGTATTATATTTCCTTTTTATAAATCATGCTTCAATCTTTTATACAATACTAACTATTTTGCTTTAATTTTTCGACCTGCCATTATATTGAATTTTGGCGTCTATAGAGACTCTATTGAAGCTAATAGTGTATTTCATAGTATTGTTGCTAAATACTGGGAGGATTGGATTCCTATTATTACTGATGCCTCTAAATTGGTTGGTTTTGGTAATGTAGGTGCTGCAGTTTGGATACCGAAATATAGGATTATTCTTAGTTATACATGCCCTCCACTTTCCTCGGTGTTTACCGGGGAAGCTGTTGCCATTCTCGAATCTGTGTCATTTATTATGTCTCACAAACTAAAGAGAGCAATTGTCTTTACTGACAGTAAAAGCTGCCTACAAGCCATACATTCTAATCCAATTCGTTCTATATCCAGACATCCGGTAATATTGAAGATTAGAGAAGCAATGTATGAGTGTCACATCTCAGGACTTGACACTGTGCTAGCATGGATTCCAGGCCATTGCGGTATCTCTAGTAATGAAACAGTAGACTCATGCGCAAAAACTACTGCCCAGTCTGGCTCCATGGATCATTATAGGCTATACACAGATGATATCCGCTCTCTTGCGAAAGCAAGGCTGCTAGAAGCATGGCAAAAGGATTGAAATCACTCCAGAAAACATAAAGCCAAATTTATGGTCTTGTGGCAGCGCACAATAATTTTATATATCGCTAGCCATCTGCCGTCGCCTCACCATGTGTCATCGGCGAGGAAGGCCGCGCGAGGGAGGAGTGCGAGATAACGGCACTTCGGCCGCTCGCCAGCGCCCGTGCTGCCTGTCGACCGCCAGAGCTCACTAGCCTACGTGCGAGACGGACATACGTCAAGCGCTCCCGTACATAGCTATAACGATTCTTATTTTGATGTTCATTATAATTTAAATAAACAAATTATACAACAGTCTTTTGCAAAGTAATGTCCCCCGAAAACCATGGTTTTTTTTAAATTCACATTTCTCAGTAAAAAGGTTTCTGACATCATTTGTCGTCTCCGTTTGGGTCATGGGTGCACTTCTGTACATTTAACTAAATTAAGAATTAAGAACCGTTCCATTAGAGAATGGTTCCCCTGATCACATATTTTTTAATTGTTCCAAAACAGATATTCTCTTTATGACGTTTCATCTCCTTCTCTTCCTCGTCCTACTAACCTTGTGTAAGGTTACTCAAAACATTTCTTAAAAAAAACGTGACTACCTTCCGTTTTGCAGAATGAATGTGGGTGGTATACAAATATTAAGGAAAAAAAGGTATAAAAGCAAAAACAGTAACAGTGTAGGGGCAGTATATTTTTTTAGTTTTCACGTTACGCTTGAAGGACCTGATGCCATAAGAGGCCTACCTCTTTACCTCTCCATAGAGCAGACCAAATGTAGACGTCGGCGAAATCGACATTGCGAGGCCTCTGTCATTTCCCAGTCAAAATGAAAACGATAAGTAGAATGAGGCTGATGCTAATTGCTATACGGAACGTTTTTTATGTTAGGAACTTATATTTGTTTTTAACCCAATTCTTTGGCCACTTTTTGGGGTATGAATTTTTTGTTTTTCTAGCGCCTTTAAAAAAGCGTTAATCATTTCTTGGTTCCTGGACTTGGCAGCACTGAGTTTATTGTGTCCTTTCTCCTAGGTGTCATAGATAAGTACATAATAGTCAGTTAATAGTACTGAGTTATCTATGCGTATGCGTATCTCTGGTTATTGGTCTATGTTGCGTAGCATAGACCAATAACCAGAGGAATGCGTAGTATCCAAGGTTGTGAAATAAAAATCGAATAAAAAAAATTGATTAATAATCCATATTTTATTTAAAAATAATTGAGTTTTGAAAATTGATTTTTTTTTCACTGTCAATTTTTTTGTTGTTGAATCTAATGTCATTTTTTTGTGAAAGTAGGTATTTAATAACACTTCTGTACCTTTAAAACAGCGTTAAATTTCCCAAAACTGCTATTTCTAAATTCTTTGCCCACAGAGATGTGGTAATTTGTTTTTAAATATTTGTATACTTAATGTTTGTTGATTTTATTACTGACTGATGATTATTACTGTGATAAACATTTATTATATGATTAATAAAGTGATGATTTTGAATATATCAGGCGTATAATTCAATTTCTTAAGAATTTATGAAATAAATCGATTATTTAAATCAATTGATTATTTATTTGAATAAAATTAATTTTTTTAAATCAATTTTATTTCTATACAATATAATCGATATATTTAAAAAAAATCACATTCTAGTAGTATCCTTTGTAGCTGTGTGTGATTGTGTCCGATTTAGAGGTGGGTGATTATGATTAGTTGATATAATTGAGATATTCTTTAAGAATGAACTACTTAACTGAAATTTTTCATAATCGATTTATAATTCACAATTGAATTACGAATATGAATGATCATACATAATAGAGCCTGTGATGATTACATGGTATTAACCCAGAAGTGGCCGAGAGTGGAGAGCAAAAAAAACCTGAATACTTCGATAACACCGCCCACTGTATGTTAGTGGAAAGCCAAAAACAACAAAAAAAAGGTCACACACTCGTATGACCTACAAAAAAAATTGACCGTCACCGGACGTCTGATAGATGTGAAACATGTTACTGAACAAAAGAAACAAACACTCAACACTACAAATAAAGAATATATAGCGTGGCGGTGCGTCGGCACACCAACAATCAGGTTTACCTTGGCCTATAGACTGTTACTACGTATATAGGTATAGCACATATATTCCATCATATAGCGTGCCGATGCGTCGCCACGGCCTATATCGCCACGCCAACAAAAAAACAAAAAAGGTCGTTCGGTCCTAATTATTACTCTTTTTATTAAATTACTAACCTACCATTACTAATGGTACTTCGGCTATGAATGATCACTCATCATTGAATTATTAATATTAGGTCTTTACCTATGAAATTGCCGTTTTGTATGAAAAAATTGAAACGATTTTTTTTCATGTATTTTTTATTTGTATTAATCGAAGTAATCACCCATGCAATCAATGCATCTTTGCCAGCGCAGTGGCAGTTTATTGATGCCCTTCTTAAAGAAATCAGCTGGACGGGAGGCAACAAATTCTTCAAAGGCATTTTGTACTGCCTCTCGGGTATTGAATTTTTTCCCCGCCAAGGAGTTTTCCAAATTCTGGAAAAAGTAGTAGTCTGTAGGCGCAAGGTCTGGTGAGTAGGGCGGAAGACGGAGAACTTCCAACCCCAGTTCTTGCAACTTGGAGACCGTCTGCTGTGCAGTATGAGGTCGCGCGTTGTCGTGCAGGAGCAGCGGAGACGAGCGATTGACCAATGCTGGTTGGAGATGTGCCAGCTTCTCCATCATTGTGTTCAGTTCTTCACAGTACACATCTGCAGTAATGCTCACCCCGTTTGGTAAGAAGCTGTGATGAATCACACTGGCGCTAGACCACCAAACAGTGACCATCACTTTTCTAGGGGTAAGTTTTCGTTTAGGGCATTGTTTAGGTGCTGAACCAGGATCCAACAAACTTGCTGAGCGCTTGCGGTTATCAAACAGAATCCATTTTTCATCGCAGGTAACAATGCGGTTCAAAATTCCTTCATTTGTGTGTCTGTTGAGCAGTGCAAGGCATGTCTCGACGCGTACTTCGCGCTGGCGATCATTGAGTTCGTGGGGCACCCATTTGTCAAGCTTTTTTACCTTGCCAATTTGACGCAAATGGACCAATATTGTTTTGACGCTAACGTCGAAAGCTGCTGCTAATTCAGCCGTAGATTGTGTATCATTAGCTTCCAAAATCGCTTTTAATTCGTCATTGTTGACCAAAGTCTTCGAACGACCGCGAGATTCATTTTTCAGGTCGAAATTCCCAGAACGGAAGCGAACAAACCACAGGTGGTGCGTTGGTTTGTAGTGTTAGCTCCGTAAACGTCGTTGATATTGCGTACCGCTTGTGCCGGGTTGCTACCACGACGGTACTCATATTCCATAATTACTCGAATTTTTAACGTATCCATGATGACAAAAAAGATTGAAATGCGATGAAAATGTAACACTAATCAATAAACAAATGACTACTTTTGGAAAAAGAATTCCATGTTTTTAAAATAAAATTAATTTGAAATTAGAATTCTTAGCCAAACAAAAATTATTTTGATTTGAAACGGCCAGTACTGCAGAACGGCAATTTCATAGGTAAAGACCTATTATTAGTAATTAACTAATTAGTAATGGTAGTTCGATTATGTATGATCACTAATCTTTGAATAAAATTAGTAAATTCTAAATGCTGTAATCGAGTTAAATCGAAATATCTTCATAATCTAATGATTACATTAGTATGTATAGTGTTTATCTCATATTAAAAGGCTCATAATCGTCCACCGTTAATAACTTACTACTTTCCGTTTATTCATATTAATCTATGCTTACTACCGTTAGTCTCAGTTAGTCTGATGCAGAGATAAATAACAATTATTATTGGATTGGTCTATGGTTATTGGTCTATGGTCTGATGTCTGATCGTAGATTGATATGAGTCTGATTGTGGAAAAGGGCGGGCAATCTTCAAATTTGGCGGTCGACATTTTTGATTTTAATTAATTGTGGCGTTATATTTTCATTGTTATTGTTTATTCTTATAGTTTGTCTTTCTTTTCAACTTTTATATCTGTAATTTTGTTTAATTTAGTTAATTTTGTGTAGCTTCGAGAACATTCAGTGGTAAGTTTTTTTATTTTATTTTAATCATGGATCTGGATCCTGAGCCTGATCCTCCTCCTGACAAACACCCTTTGTTAACACTATTAGATGCAGATAGATATATTTCTTCCGATCCTAAAATGTTGAACTCAGTATCTGTTGAGGATATGAAAAAGTATAGACGGAAATTGACTCAGACTTTTAAACCAATAAAAGATAAATCTGTTCGGTTTAATAAGAAGCCATTAATTACAAACACTTCTTTAACAAATCTTCCTGTTTCCACCAAGTCTTCCGAGGTAGGGAGTGCTCTAAGTTCTCATAATACTGACAGTAATACTTCAGATGAGAAATTTTCAAATAATGTTAACAGACAATTTTATAAAGACTCAGACCCCGGTCCATATATTGTTACAGTGGAATTAGTAACGGAGGATCCGAAAGCAGGTACAACTCTGCATCCACTAAAATTTGGCTACTTTTTACAAAAAAATCAAATGACAGATGTTTTAGAAGACGGAATAAAAAAAATTGGTAGAAATCGTCTGTCAGTATCATTTAAGTCGTCAATAGCTGCCAATAAATTTATAAGCAATTCCATATTAGGCAGTAATATTTATAAAACTTCAATTCCGACTTATAATGTATGTAAATTAGGAATAATTCGTGAGATTCCAATTGAGTGGTCGCATAATGACATTATTAATAATTTAAGAATTCCTGATGGATTTGGGTCAATCATACGTTCCCGTAGGCTTAGTAGGAAGGCCAGTAGCCCAGAGGGCTCTACTTGGATCCCTACACAAACAGTAGTCATAACTTTTGATGGTCAAGCTCTTCCTTCTCGGGTATTTTGTTTTTATTCATCTCTGCTAGTGGAACAATATATTTACCCAGTAATACAATGTTTTAATTGCTGCCGTTTTGGGCACACACGGATTCAGTGTAGAAGCAAACCTCGTTGCTTTAAATGTGGTGAGAATCATGATGGTTCATCATGTGATGTAGATGGGGACTACAGATGTATTAATTGTTCTGGGCTTCACAAAGCCATAGATAAAACTTGTTCAGAGTTTGTGCGTCAAAAAGACATAAAACATATGTCTAATCATTCATGCCCGGTTCCTATAATCAACGAGTCGTCGTTGTACATGCGCTACCATTCGTTTTTGCATTTATCGCAACGAGCCGTTACAGACGTTCCTATAACTTTTTACATCTGCTACGAACGACGGACGGTTATCCGTTATCCGCCTACCGAAGCCCTCTACGGCGTTCGCTGCGTTTCGTTATTACAGACAAGTTTATTTTGAATTCAAATAAAAACTGTAGTATATTTTTATATTCAATAAAGTATTGATAATTGTATTTAACAAATTTACTTACTTTAATTATATATTCTTTCTTTTTGTCGAAAATATAATTTATTTCAATAAAAAAAAAAGTTATAGACGTACGTGCTAATTTTAACAAAACGCAACTGTTTGTTGTGAACAATGTTGAACGCAAACGTCGCAAAGGCAACGCAAATACCTGAGCCGAGTCCTGATAGTTTCTTTTAAAAAAACTATAAACAGATTTTGTGAACATAAATTTATTTTATTATTTTGCAATGTCCAGTTTAAATACTTCAGATAGTGAGTTGAGTGATTTACAAATGCTATCGGACTGGAGCGACTCGAGCTGTGATGAAGAACGTGGTGTTATTCGACGAAATTACAAAACAAGGATTGATCATTTCAATACCCTAAATTATTATGAATTTCAAGTCAGATTTCGTCTGGATAAGTCATCTGTCCAACATATCCTGAAGGAAATATATCCTTATTTAAGAGTGAAGGGATCCAGGTTTGTACATCATTTTCTCTTTCTTCAAAATATTCATTTTAAACATAAACAAGTTACATAAATGCATCTGTTTATAATCAGGATAACTTTAAACTACCTAAGTATGTAAGTAAACATTTTTTTTTCACGAATCATGCTATTCCTCCACTGCACCAGCTACTATTGACATTAAGATTTTATGCGTTGGGCACAATGTTATTGTCAGTGGCTGACTTTGTTGGGGTCTCAAAAGCTTCGGCTTGCCGCATAGTAAGAGATGTCAGTTATGCTATAGCACAACTACACAGCAAGTATATTTATATACATAGCAACACAGAACAAGATTTTTATGGAATTGCTGGATTTCCTAGAGTTCTCGGTCCAGTTGATGGTACACACATTAGAATTCAATCACCATGTAAGTTAATATTATCTTAACATCACTTTTAAAATAGATAGGTATATACCTTCATAATTAATCAAGTAATATAATTAAACTTATTCATTTTTCATAGGTTCACACACGGGAGAGGAGTTTAGAAATCGTAAAAGTTATTTTTCTTTAAATGTGCAAGCAGTATGCAATGCTCAGTTATTTTTCATTAACGTAGTAGCCCGTTGGCCGGGTTCAGCTCATGATGCTACTGTATTTAATAACTCAGTACTAAGAGGTAATGTTATAGATAATTTCTTAAATTTACATAATATAAAAATTATTTCTGTAAATATTGGAATCCAATTACCAAATAATTATTATACTTTTTTCAGCTCAGTGTGAAAGTGGTTTATATGGCAACAGATGGTTACTTGGAGACAGCGCTTATCCCTTAAAACCTTACTTGTTAACCCCCATATTAAACCCTCAAACTAGGAGTGAACAACTTTATAATGAAGCCCATATTCAAACAAGGAACTGCATTGAAAGGCATGTTTATCCCAAAGTTTTAATAATAGCATAAGAAATAATTATGTATTTCAAAATTTATAAACTGATCTTCAATTAATTTATTTTGTTTTAGATGTTTTGGTGTGTGGAAGAGGAGATTTCCAGTGGTATCACTGACTTTGCGTTTGAGCCTATTAAGAGCCAATGCAGTAATCATAGCAACTGCTGTGTTGCATAATATTTGTAGGCAAAACAATTTAGATGACATACCTCCAGAGGTGGAAATTCCTACTGAAGAGGTAGTTCCTGTTGAAACTCATGCTGAAGATAATAATTATACTGAGAGAGCAACATTGATTTTAAATTTTTTTAATGCTTAGATGAATAATAAGAATCTGCAGAGCAGAATAAAAATCATTATATTAAAATATGTATATTGGAATAAACTTTATTAAATTAATAATGTATTTTGTTATGGCACTGTAGTAACTATAGTAATTAGACTAATACTACTACAATTTTTAAACCTAAAAATTCACAATACAGTACTACTTACTAAAATAAACATATTTAGATTACTATGACTAACTTTCTAATAATAAGGATTTTGTAATATACTAGCTGTTTTATTATAATTTTATAAGACAAACATCACCAACACACCTGTGCAGCCCTTCATAATCACAGAACATCACTTCCCGCAAGGACAAATTATTTTAATTTTCAATTAACTCCTAAACTATTTGTCCAAATAGCATGCTATAAAGGACAAAGTTATTATTATTATTATTATTACTTCATCATATTTATGATGAAGTAACTTTTGTTTGTAAGGATTAATATGCCATGACTAAAAATAATGCCTATAAATTACTTTTTATTTTTCAACAATTCTTTTTCACAAAATACCTATTTTGGCTTATGTATAAGAGATAGGCATATACTATCGCTGACTTTTTTTTAGATATACTAATGACCAATATTATTATAGAACATTGTATTTCCGTACCATTAACGATTACGCCAAATATCTGAGGGTTGTAGCCTAATCTTATAGCTTGGTCTGGCTATCATATAAAAAAATTATTTTTCAAATCCGACTGGGAGTTCCAGAGATTACCGTTTTTATACATACAAAAAACTTTTCCGCTTTATAATATTAGTATAGATAACGAGTTTATTACAGTTACAAGATATTTGTATCATATTTCTTACTGTTGTGCTCTCTAAGCCTTGTTAATACAAAATTTACTAAAAATATTTTTTTCTTTTTCTTCTAATTCTAATTTTAAAATTTTAATTTCTAAATCCAATTTTTCTTTCTTGGTATTATAATAATTTGTTATAGCTAAGTTATGAGCTACTCGAGATTCGAAGTCTGCATTCTTTTTACCTGAAATATTATAAAACAAAACCTTATATTTACACAAAACAATGAGACCCAGCTACACATCTGTGTACAAATTTATTTTTTTACTGTTTGTTGTTTTGACATTTGAAATCCTGAAAAATAGTTAGAAGGCCCAGCACTTCTATGAGAGTCTTCACATACCTCATTTTGTTTGAGCTTTGTTTTTTCTATGAAATAGAAGGTATATTTGAAATAAATACATTAAAAAAATACAACAAAAAAATAATATAGGTTAATAAGCAAAATACAATACCTATTAAAAATGTATTAGGAAATTCTTCAATTTTATTGTCAATTACATCTACGTCCACATCAAGCACAGGACTACAACCAACACCATCATCACCAAAAGGTACTGTAAAACCAGTACAGGTAGACCCGAGAACTCCAGAAACCTTTTCCAGTATCTCATCTGGAGGAATGAAATCTGGCTTACCACCACCAGTCTAAAACATAAACGTAGTTAAATAAGCACCTAATTCTTAATACAAAATGTTTTTATTTGAAATACTTATTACGATGTTGTATGTAATGCAAAATTACCTTTAGGTTATTCATTCTTATTTGTTGCGCTTTTTTTCTAGCCGACTTTTTTAAATTGTCCCATTTTAATTTTAACTGTTCCTTGGACCGATGAACAGCGCCACTCTTAGCGTTAAATACACACGTCAAAGAATTCCGTGTTTCTTCTTTTGTTTTGTTTGTGGTGGCATTCGTCTCCTTGCTGGTCAAAATTGGATTGCTTTGAATTAGGTCCACAAGTAAAGCTACCTCGTCCTTGTTCATGCACTTTTTATTTTTCTAAAAATTATTAATAATTTAATGAAATAGGTAGGTACATACATACATACTGCTTTTTTCTATAAAAATACCTATTTAATAAATAATATAATTTCTATAAATTATTTTAAAGGAAATTATTTACGTACCAGTATAACAGCCATTATAACAAAACTTGGGTTTTATGATGTTTTTAACGAAAACACGGTAAAATACTCAAGAAAAATCAGTAGGTAATCAGTCAACTGGCCGATTTCAGTCCGTAACCAAATCACGAACGTCTAGTAAGTAGTAACAACTCTGTGATGTGTCAAAATGTTTATAGGAACACTACAAACTGCCATTCCCATACATTTGCGCTACCAACCGTTAATCGTATCCCTCCCTTCCGTACGTAGCCGGCCATTGGTAACTTTGCTTACGGAACGTTTTTTATAGGAACGCTTTTGTCTTACGCTTGGTAGGAAATACTACCGTTCCTAAGCAAAACGAATCGTTCTTTGGATATAGGAACCGGCGGTCAGTCTCTTACCAAGAGGCTGACAAAAAATTCTCACCAGCAAAAAAATCATTTGTTGAGGTTTTAACCTCCAACCCTAATAGGGATAAACCATTAATACACACACAGGCAGATGATTCAGAAAGAAACACTTTTTCATATAAAAAAACATTTTTATTGAAACCAAAAACACATGCTCCTTTAGCTAAGGGCTATGATATTAAAGCACATAAGGACTTGATTAAAAATTATGAAATTCCTCCTTCAAATAATGGTTGTGCCTTGAATAACAATAAAGATACCAATGAAGAAAATGTAGATATAAATGCCTTGATTATTTCCTTGATGAATATTATTTCTAATTCTTGTTTACCTGACCACGTTGCAATCAACTTGATTCAAAATATATCAGTCACACTTTTTAATTCCTTCAAACATGGATTACATTCTTCAGTGGAACTGTAGAAGTGTAATATCAAAACGGACTGATTGATTGATTAATAGATTTGAACCACCTATTTTAGCTTTATGCGAGACTTGGTTGAAACCAGGTACCATATTTAAAGTACCAGGCTATTTTATTCTGAGAGATGACAGAGAGGATGGTTTTGGAGGCTCAGCCCTTCTTATTAAAAAAAATGTTTTTTCAAATCTTTATCACTGCCTTTTTTTAATAAGGGGAAATTAAATGCAGTTGCCGCTATAATAGATAATATTTCATTTCTCTCTCTTTATATTCCCCATAAAGATACTTCAGTAATTCCTGTACTTAAGTGTATTATTGATTCTATCCCTTCTCCAGTTATTATTTTAGGTGACTTTAACGCTCATCATTCCCTGTGGGGCGCTCCTAACGATGATAGGATAGGAATTGAACTTGCTGGTATAATAGATGATTTGAACCTATGTGTCTTAAATGATGGCTCAGTGACTCGTCGTGGTATTCCGGGTCAATCTTTGAGTTTTTTAGACATTTCTCTTTGTTCTTCGTCCCTCTCTGCCTGTTTAATGTGGAGGTGTCAGAGTTATCATATGGTAGTGATCACTTTCCAATCATCATTTCGAAGCCTACATCAGTTTCCCGCCTAACTCCTCTACCACCGTTACTGAAGTATAATCTAACAAACTGTAACTGGGAGTTATTTAGTTCAGTTCTGGATAATAAAATTACATCACAACCTGAAGTTTGTTTATCTAACATAGAACAATCATATGATAACCTTATTACTAGTTTGAAGTTAGCGGCTGATGAATGCTTTCCTTGTAAAAATGTTGCTAGTAGAAATATTCAGTCTCCACCTTGGTGGGACAAGGAATGTACTCAGGCTATTCATAGACGAAATATTTCTGAAAAAAATTGTGACTTGGTGCTTGATTTAAATTCTTTTCTTCAATACAAAAATACTTTAGCGGCAACTAAAAGGCTTTTAAAAAAGAAGAAGCGAGATGGTTGGCAACGTTTTTGTTTGTCACTGTCGCCTGAAACTTCTCCCTCTATAGTATGGCGAAATATACGTCGTTATAGATCTTCCACAAAAACTAATCATAATTTTTCTTCCTTCTCGCTTGAGTGGGTTGAACCCTTTTTAAATAAACTGGCCCCAAGTTATGTTCCTAATTTAGATGAAATGCCTTATAATTACCTTTCTGATTATAGTAACACCTTGGAGTCCTTAGATGCTCCTTTTTCATTACAGGAATTGAAATTAGTCTTGAACCGTGTTTCTGATACGTCACCTGGGATTGATGGTATTCCGTATTCTTTTGTGGTTAATGCAAAACCTTTAACTTTATCATTTATTTTGAATTTAATAAATATTATTGTTGAAACTGGTCGCATTCCAAACTCGTGGAAACAACAAATAGTAATTCCTATTTTAAAACCTAATAAAGATCCATTTGATGCGAATTCTTTCAGGCCTGTGGCTTTGTCATCGGTTCTCTCTAAATTGACAGAACATCGAATCAAAAACAGGTTAGAATGGTTTTTAGAGCACCACAATCTTTTAAGTTCTTCTCAGTTTGGGTTTAGGAAGGGACGTAGTGTTTCTGATAGTCATTCAATTTTTTCGACAGATATTCAAATTGCCTTAACCAGGAATGAATCATTGGTGGCTGCATTTCTTGATATTGAAGCTGCTTATGATAATGTTGACTTGATAGTACTAAAAAACAAGCTGCAGAACCTTAATATACCTTCAAAGTTTATAGATTTCATTTTTAATCTTTTTAGTGGTAGAACTATTATCTTGAGGACTCTGGGAATGAACAATCACAGCCGAGTACTTTGGAAAGGTGTACCGCAGGGGTCTGTTCTTAGTCCTATATTGTATGATGTTTATACAAATATACAAATGATCTAGATTCTGTAGTTTTCCCTCAGTGTTCTGTTCTTCAGTATGCTGATGATTTACTAATTTATTCCTCGAACAGTTCGATAGGTTTGGCTGCTAAAATTGTAGAGCAGTCATTGGATAGATTATCGCATTGGATGTCTGATCATCGTCTTTCCTTCTCTGTTTCTAAAAGCAAAGTAGTCGTTTTTTCTCGAAGAAAAACTAATCCTCATATAAGTGTTTCTTTAAATCAGGCGAGCTTACCGTTAAGTAACGAAATTATTTTCCTTGGTAGAATATTTGATAGCAAATGTACAGGCATTCCGCATGTTAATTACATAGTTGCTAAGTGTGAAAGAAATATTAATATGATGAGAGCACTTTCTGGAGTTTGGTGGGGTGCACACCCTTTTTCTTTAAAGTTAATATATAATGCAATGATTAGAAGTCTTTTAGACTATGGTTCTTTCACTCTTTGTCCTGTTAATAAATCTGTAATTCATAAACTTAACCTTATTCAATCTAAGAGCCTGCGTATTGTCATTGGGGCCATGAAAAGCACTCCCATTGATGCTCTGCAAATAGAATGCGCAGATCCACCCCTGCACATAAGAAGACAGTTTTTATCAGATCGGTATCTATACAAATCCTTTCAACTTTTGGACCATCCTCTTCATAAAAAAATAACTTATCTTGATAGCCTTATTGTTAAAAATAATAGCTACTGGCATCGAAGGCCTCTGCCGCATTTAATTCATAGTCTCAGGAATTTACTTAAACAGGAATGTACAATCACAAATTTTCCATGTAATCCTCTCTTCTTTTTTGATTACAGTGTGCTTATTTTCCAACCTGATGTAAGATTATCCATAGGTATAGGAAAAAATATGTCAAATACTGATTCCAAACTTTTGAATTTTATTAAAAAGAACGCTCCTAATGCGGAAGTTTTTTTTACTGATTCATCTAAATCTGTTGATCCACTTAAAGGAAATTTTTCAGATTTTTTTGGAAATGTTTCGACCATTCAAAATAATAAACAAGGAGTAGGTGCTGCTTTTTATCAAATTTCGTCTGGATATTTTAAGCTTTTTAAATACTCTTCTCTAATATCTAACTTTTCTGGGGAATGCTTAGCTATTTTGGAATGTATCAGCTATATCATAACGGAAAAAATTACCAGGGCTGTGATCTTTACGGATTCTTTAAGTTGTTTACAATCTCTTTTACATAATCCTTTTAAAAAAAATAATTGGTCACCGATTTCTCTTGTAATTAAAAATAAACTGAAATACTGTGTGCAACTAGGTTTACAAGTTTCCTTGATATGGATTCCTGGTCATTCAGGAATCCATGGTAATGAAAATGCAGATGGTTTGGCTAAATTGGCAGCTTTTCAAGGTGCTCCTGATAATTATTTATATAGCCAGGATTTACTTTCTTTTCTACCTCGTCAAGACTTGGTTGAAAGGTGGAATATGCACTGGGGTCATTCAAGCAAAGGTAAATTTTTTAAAAGATTTCAATCTTCAATTGCTCTAAAACCGTGGTTCTCCAAATGGAGATTTAGTAAGAAAATTACAACTATTATTTCGAGGCTAAGGTTTGGCCACTGTTGTTCGCCAGTCCACCTGAACAAATTAAGGATTAGAGATACATCTATTTGTGAGTGTGGTCTGGAAGAGGGTAACATTATGCATATTCTCTTCAATTGTTCTCTTTATAACTCTTTACCACTGTATGATATTTTGTGTAATTATAAGGCTATTCTTCCTTGCGACCTGTCATCTATCTTATCTCATAATAATATATATATTAAATCATTAGTAAAATTTCTTAATCATCATAAATTGTCATTGTAGGTTTCTAATATTATTTTTAATTGTATTTATTTATTGCCACTTCTTCATTTATCCGCCTATTCCCTCCATCCGCCTAAAGTATCGAATTCGCATAACTTGAAAATGGCAGTATTAGTCTCTAAAGTTGACTGGGTTGCCAAGATTGAAAACAGAAGAAGAAGAAGAGTCTGATTGTGTTCTTGTACCACAGACTATTAGATGATTGTGTTTGTGTATGTGTATTGTGTTCATTGTTTTATTTCGACGTATTTTCTCTAGACTTTTTATAAACTCTTTGTTGTTAAAAAGTAATAAATTAATACATTTAAAATTAATCATGTCTTAGTTTACGATAAATTTCCTTCGTTTACACAAACGTTGCCATTATTTAAAGAAGAAGAAACTGTGTTTTAATACATAAAAAAATGACTACTGTATCAGAAAACCGCATGCGTATGTTGAAGAATAGTGCCAAAGATGACGACGTAAGTATCAATAACTATTATTATATTTTGAATGAAGACTAATAAATGTTTTTTAAGTAATTGTGTTGTGGGGCGACGCGGTTGCATACTACCGCAGGTCCCGCGTCGCTCCATCGAGGCGCGCGGCGGCGGATGGTACACCGTGGAGTTTTAGTGAGTAGGAGTCTCACATAATCACCCGTCCCCCCGGGCGGGTGTGTATCCAAGACGGGTTTCTCCACGTTAAAAAAAAAAAGGTTCTACAATAAACTACAGATTTGCCAGATAATAAGTTTATAATCATGATAATATGCAAGATGTATTGTCCAAACTATATCATAAATTGGATCATTAATTTAAAATGATAGGGATATCTGGAAGTGATCACTCTCTTTTATTCAATTAAAAATAATAATAATTGTAAGCATTAAAAATAATGTAAAAACAATTTAAAAGAAAAGTTGTTAAACTCAATTGTTTCTTGCTGGATTTGAACCAGTAGACATTTGTCTGTGCCTAAACTGAATAAAATTTCTTTGATTTTTTTGGGACTTAATGGCTCTTATAATATTTAATTAATTTAATAAAATGTCTTAGAAGAAATTAATACAATATACAATAGGTGGTATTATTTTTACATGAGTGCTAAGTCAGTGTTCTAAATATTATGATTAACTCACTAATTCTGTATTAAGTTTAAAAAAATTATAATACATTTAGTCTGTCAAGATTTAAACCAGCTACCTATTATATATCTTACAATCTCTTTAAAGGTAAGACGGACAAGACTTAGCAATGTAGTACCTTCTTCAGGAACAGGAGCAAAAAAAATCTATACAGTTAAAAACATCTGACTGTAGTTTTATGTTATTTTAAATATAGTGAATTGAGGTCCGTAATGAAATAAGTAATGCACTAGGAATAATGGGAACTCCTTGAGAACCTACAAGTAACTTAGTTTTTAATTGACAATGTATTTCAGGAGACACCCAGTTGGAGGAATGAAGTCAATGTGAAACTTAGAAAGAATAAAAGGAAAGAGACTCTTAACATACAGCAAAAGGCATTAATCTGCTCCTCGTTAGATGAAAAGGAAACTGAAAGGACATTTGATTCAACTGACCTCAAGGAGTTGATTATAGATGTCGCCAAGGTAGACAACCCAGCTATCCAGCTAACAGCAGTCAAAAAATGCAGGAAGCTGTTGACTTGTGATGAGAACCACCCAATTGATGAAATAATAGACACAGGCATCCTTCCTATCCTCATTCAATGTCTGTCCAGAACCGACAATTCCAAAGTTCAATATGAATCTGTATGGGCCTTAGCAAACATAGCTTCTGGTGATTCAGCACAGATTAATAAATTAGTAGATGCTGGTGCCGTACCAGCCCTCCTGCAACTACTCACATCTCCGCTTATAAATATTTGTGAGCTGACACTCTGGGCCTTAGGTAACATCATTGATGATGGGCCAGTTCTACGAGATTTTGTGATTGAACAAGGACTTGTGAACTCATTGCTCAGCTTTATAAAGCCAAATACAGTTATTTCAGTCCCAAGTCAAGTCACATGGGTGATTATGAACCTGTGCAGGAGTAAGGACCCACCTCTACCAGTCAAAGTTATTCAAGAAATACTTCCTGTTCTCAATATGATGATCATGCACAATGACACAGAGGTAAGTTACTGTATTTTTGTTATCATACATACACATATAGTTACATTCTAGTAAACAGTTAGAGAATTAATTTCTGTGATAAGAACTTAAGTAATTAACTTTATTAAATAATCTGACATTTTTATGTTGGTAAACATAAAAAAGTCAAAACCTGTTTTAGGTGATCTAAAAGTATGACAAGCTACTCTGAATGTTCATCTTAAAAGTATGCTATATTTATTTTAGGCAAGACTAAATTTAAATGGTTGATTTATTTAATATAATTAAGAATATTCACAAAAGCCAGATGAAAATAATGATTTTCTATAATTATTGTCAGACTTGAAAATAAATTATGGGTGAGTGCAAGTTAAAAACATTATGGATAGGCATAAGAGGAAGGAAGTATGTCTATTGGCTACTGAGAAAAAAATATAATTTCAATTTGGCTACCTTCTGTTTTATAAAGCATTGTTACTTTCATTTGCTATCTTTAACTAACATTTTGTGTATTGTTGATCTTTTCTCAGTATTTGTTTGACAGAGTAGTACACTTATTAGTACATGTGGCAACTGTATAGCTTCCGTTTGATACAAATATTCGAAACATTTTTAACTTTTCAAATGGTTTAAGTAAAAAAGTGCCCTATGTAGTCTCTATAGTAGCTGTAGTGCAGTTGATAAGTCAGTGACTTTTTGAATAATATGTTATTTATTATTTCAATTTACTCTCTCTTAAGCTTGATACATTTATTCCAGCTTTATTCAAATTTTTTTATTCCTCCAAATAATAGGTTTTCTCAAGGCCCTTAAAATAGGTGTTTGTTTCAGTGATAACCTTTTCGTTATGTTTGGAAACAGTAAATAGCGGCAGGGGGCTAATTCTGGAGAATATGTTGGTCAGGGTAGCAGTTTGTAGCTCAATTTATGGATTTTTGCCATGGTGACCACTCATCACTTAAGTGTACACCTGGACATTATCTTGACAGAACAACAATTTTTCTTTATTAAATGCGGTCGTTTTTGTTTCAAATCAATATCGAATCTGTGCTCTGAATAATATTTGCCAGTGATTTTTTACCCTTTTCAAGGTAATCGATGGCAGATTGCTCTTAAGGGCTCTATTGTTAGATGGCAGTTGATGGGAGTAGTGTTGCATTTAAAGTTGCTGTGAAGGAAATTTAAAAGGTCACTGAATTAAGAAACAGCCCCATATTAAACAAAAACAAAAAATTGCAACATATATGTAACAATAGATGTAGTATAATAACTACATATATGTATGTAACAGAATTATTAGTTTACTCATAGACTATATTGCTCAGTGGCTACAAATTTTAATTTTATAATCACTTTTTTTCAGATCCTAAAGGACATTGCATGGACGATAAGCTATCTAGCAGATAGTGGCAATGACCTCATCCAGACGGTTATTGCGTTTGGCATTGTCCCTAAACTGATACCTCTGCTCTCTCATAAGGAAGTCGAAGTACAGACTGCTGCTTTAACGGCTGTCAGTAACATAGTCACTGGTACTGAAAAGCAGGCTCAGGTTGTGTTGAACTGTGGTGCATTATTTCACTTCCCAGCTCTGTTATCTCATCAGGTGGGTGATCTTAAATCAGTTGTTAATACTAATTTACATGTGTCATATCATTGAAGATTGTCACTGTTAATGGTTAAGAACTGTACTAACATGGTTCTTTTTGCAGTCAATACTTCAGTTATATATCAAGTGAATAGAAAACATTCAGAGGTTATGGGTTAAAATAATACTTTAGTTAAAACAGAGACAAGGTAAAACAAGAAGATTGACAATAGCCTGAGGTAGATACCATATTTATACTAGAAAAGCGGACAGTTTTAGCATTTTCCAACATGGGACATATATGGATATCTATTTTTTTTTCTGACTGATTATACTGTTAGCCTTAGGGGCCCTATTTAAAACAGAGCTGCTGATGGCTTTTACAGCTTCACCGGACTTGGGGGCGAGCGCTTAGGGCACTCAGCCACGAAAGTTTTAGACAACTCATGCACAAGGGTGCCAAAGTGGCAGGATCTCGGCTTGGGCGATTGTCGTGATTGCAATTAAGTTGCGATCTGACTAATTCCCTATCCGTAAATTCGAGCTAAACTAACATATACCTCCCATGAGGAATGAACATGTGTATATGTATTTAGTAATCTAAAATATGGTCTACACTGACTAGCATAAAAAAAGAAATAATATAGCTCAATTAGTAATGGACGACAGACAACTATTTCAATTGTTACATCCAATTGAATATGAGCGAAGGACATCATCCACTAACCTTGAACTTCTGAAAGTGCTTCCTCTCCCAATCCAGCCTGAAACTTGGATTATTTCAGCAATCCCAATGCTGCACACAAGCGTGTTCAACCTCAATAAATGTTCTTCACCACGTTAACGGATGGTATATTATTTTAAACAAAAAATGCACACGGGCGCGGTCACACAACCGCGAGAACAATCGAGCAACGTATTTCAAAGTAATGTGGTGTCGTCACACGCAGTCGAGCGATTAGATCTCAATAATGTTTGTAAGGGCTGACGCAGGCGGCGGTGCCCCTCCAACGGTGTAGTCGTATGACGCTACAGCGTCGTCAGCCAATTGGCATTAGGAAGGACACATATCAAAAGATGTCGGTGCGTCCGATTTCATTCTGATCATATAATCAAAAAAATGAACTAATTGAAATAATTGGCTCAAACACATGTATTTAACTTTGTAAGAACAATAAAAGATTTTACGTAAAACAAATTTAAGGATTTAAAAAAAAAATATTACTGGACAATATGTTCAAGAATCATGTATAACAAGTTTTTTTGTCGAAAGGGTTTTACCTTATTTAATGCTCTGTAAGTATTTATTGTTAATTTACCCCTAGTTTCCTTACGAGGTTTCTATAGAGATAAATAATATAGTTCTATTTAATGTGCGTATTCCTTTACTCCGATATAGTAGTACATTAATAATCGCGGAGGGACGACGACTGAAGCCCGTGTGCGCTCTCAACCTCGACATATTGTTTTGCTAAGTTTGCAATATTTACCGGAGCGCACACGCTGCTACAGGGTATTATTATTATAGGGTGGTGGATCATTGCGTGACTTATAGTGATGTTTGGAAGTGACATGGACTTCTATGTATTAACTGATAAAATTCTAATGAACTGAAAACAATCATTAAAAATATAATATAAACTGGGATGTTTCCAAACCGGAGTTGGTGTGTTGGTGACATTCATAAATATTTCCTTTAGAGCTTAAATTGCATACAATTGTTTTTAGTTTAACCAATAATTTGAAGAGAAAGTTATATGCTATATACTAACTACTAAGTTTAAACCTTATGTTTTCATTGTGGACCTAAATTAACAGGTCCTTAATTCTTTTACAATTAATATGATTATTTATTTTTATTTATAGCAATGAATTTTACACTTCAACTGATTATAGGAAAAAGAGATCAATGTACTAGCTGTACGGTTCCTGAACAATATATTCTGTGGGAGTGAGCAACAAGTGCAGGCGGTGATCGACGCTGGCCTGCTACCCAACATTGTGGAGAAACTTGACAAGGGCGAGCTCGAGACTCAGAGACTCGCAGCGCAGGCCGTCTCCAACCTCTGCAAGAAAGGCAACAAGGAACAAGTTGCGGCGCTCCTCAACTCCGACGTAATGCCAACTTTCTGCAGTCTGCTGAGCTGTCCTATTGACGTGCGTCATGTGGGTGACAATTGCTCTTTTTAGCGTATTATATCGATATCAATAACAGCAGTGGTAAAAAACTTTAATGTGTTCTCTGAAAACAGCGTTAAATTTCTACTGAAGTTATAGGAATTATATATAGTACATAGGTATAATTTTACAAAGTTTGAATGCCACAGATTCTAAAGCATAGTTCGTAAAATATTGTATATCAACATTGTAATATTTTTTTACAAATATCTAATAGCTTATTTTTAACTAGATAAGTAATTATCTGAGCAAAAACTATACAGGATGTCCCAGAACTCAACGTCAAGCCGAAACGGGGTGACAGGATTGATTGTAACCATCATGAGAAAAAAAAAAATCTATCCCATGCAGTTTGGAACTTATGGGCATTTAAGAAAAACCTACAGATATGGTCAAACTGTAACTATTTTTCGGTTATCGTGGTTAATTTTCATTATTTTTTTTCATTTACACTTTGGACCCGTAACCCTAAATAACATTTCTAGAACCACAGTCAAAAATAATGACACAACTGCCCCAAGTTTTCTGGAATTAAGACTATTTGTTAAACACTTACTAACTTTTTTTACTTACTTACTTTTGTTGACTTTGGTAAAAGTGGCGCCACTATCTGTCTCGGTCGCTCATGGCAAGCATGTCCACTATCCATCTCTCACATCAATAAAAAATATTTGAATAAAAACATTTGAACTGAGTAAAATGGGTTAGCAAAAATCTGGTTACTCGAGGTTTTTAATTATTTTACTAGTTTTTTTTTGTATGAAACTAACAGTATTGTACCATTTTACAATCCTGATTAAATGCGCGAACTTTTAATGGCACTTGCCAAGGCACTTTAGTACATTTTTTTAAATGAAGGGCCGGGCCTTTCAAATTCGACCAATTTTGAAAATTTTAGATTCATAGTTGTTTAACAAATAGTCTTAATTCTAGAAAACTTGGGGCAGTTGTGTCATTATTTTTGACTGTGGTTCTAGAAATGTTATTTAGGGTTACGGGTCCAAAGTTTAAATGAACAAAAATAATGAAAATTAACCACAATAACTGAAAAATAGTTACAGTTTGACCATATTTGTAGGTTTTTCTTAAATACCCATAATTTCCAAACTGCATGGGATAGTTCTTTTTTTTCTCATGATGGTTACAATCAATCCTGTCACCCCGTTTCGGCTTGACGTTGAGTTCTGGGACATCCTGTATACACAATTAAAAACGTAATTAAATGCAAACAAAACCATACAATTCGTGTGTAAAACGTAACGCAGGAGCACCGCTTCAGATAGGGTTCAATTGTCATACAATATTTTTTGTTTCACATATCGGGCCGTGAGGAATGGCTCTCTTTTGCACTCATTGAACAAGCGTTGTACTTAACGTTGTTTCATAGGAAGGTAATCGCTAGTTCTCTACTCAGTACAAGTTAATACCAAATCTTATTTATCTTACGTAATTGTATTTCGTGAAAAGCTGTGATTAGTTTAAAGTATAAACGGTTGTTAATTTATACATGTTACCTACCTAAAATACATAAGTATGGATAAGAAAAAAAAAACATTCTGTTCATTAATTTTTAGTGGAAGTGCACTGCACCACCGCTCCTTGGGACGAGCCGATACTGATCAAAAATATTCCCAACCCTTTAAAAACCTGTTCACCCTATAATTATGTTGTTAGAATAAACAAAATATAAGGTTAATCAAGCTTAGCTCGTAATAAAAAAAAACTTATCTACATACAAAATTTCATCCAAAGCGTTGGAGGGGTTTCCGAGAAACCAATTAAACAAGAGTTGCTCACTTAGTAGTATTATATTATATAAGATAGCTTTGCCTCACGGTTTCACTCGTGTTATTTATTATGAACACTTCGTTGGTACTGCCCTTGGCACCCCCTTATCTTTTACACCCTTAGGTATGGAATTTAAAAGAAAACTATGAAATACGTCTTTTTTTTTCTAACTGAATTACTTAATACCAATTTTCATAAATCTATCTTCAAAATCGATGTATTTTCATCAAACTTTCATACCCATTTCCACCACCTTAGAGGTTGATTTTGCATTTTTGTTGGACTGTGGCGCATTGTCATACATACCAGCTCTGTTGTCTCATCAGGTGAGTGCTCTAGAAGCATATTAAAAGTTTCCATAATGATTGACATAGTAGGTACAGATTTGAGATACCATTAAAGTCTGTATTTGTCTGTGACTTTAGCATTTAGCAAATATCTCGTAAGTTGCATTTTGTAAATGGTGAGATATGTTAGTATTTATACATTGATATTTAATAATTTATAATTATTATATTGGAGAGTATTCTGCTCAGAGATAAGTTTACAGCTGATTCGTACTTAAAAAATTTGAAGATCTAATTAAAAATAATGATGCATTCAAAACACACATTCATTGGTTTTCATCTATACGAGCGTTGCAAATCATAACAAGTCACATAGCATAGAGTGCCGATACTGTATATTGTGAATCAACTAACTATTTGAGAATACGACGAATAAGAAAGAGTATGTATGTGTGCGATTCTACTAATGAAACATTTATTTGTAAATATTTTGTCTAATCTGAGAACTATTTCTCCTCATTGAGAACATTCTACTTTGCTGGAAAAAGTTAACTATATTAAACAGTTTCATCTGCATATTTTGTATATATTCTGTGTTCACGTGCCAACAAAACTAAAATGGCAACACTGCGCTTCGCAACTCGTTTCTAAACGTTCAAAATTTAAGTGTTAACGATTTTTGGACTTCAATATTCGAACTCGCTTTAGCGCGTCGCGTTTCGGGACTAGCAGGTGCATATCCAGTTTCTATTTACGCAGGCGTTTTGACATTTATATTACATTTTTTGCTTCAACTGATTGTAGGAAAAGGAGATCTCTGAGTTAGCTGTACTGTTCCTGTCCAATATACTGTCTGGGAATGGGCAACTAGTACAAGCTGTGATCGACGCTGGCCTGCTACCCAACATTGTGGAGAAACTTGCCAGTGGTGAGCTCGAAACACAGAGGCATGTTGTGCAGGCCGTCTCCAACCTGACCAGTAAGGGTACCAGGGAACAAGTGGCTGCGCTCATCGACTGCGGCATAGTGCCAACTCTTAGCAATCTACTCGACTGCAAGAACATGGAAGATGACGTAAGTATTCATTATAATGATACTTTCTTCGCGTTCATAACAGTCATTGTTAAAGGTTGTACTCTCATAGAGATTCACTTGAAATGTTGATTATGGTGTAATCTCGCATTTTGGTCTATCATTGGATTGTTTGCCGTAAGTAGAGTTTATAAAATATAAAAATAAATGGTAAAAATCTGTCATGGGATGCCTGGCAGATGTGAAACATCGAAGGGGGTCCCAAAGGGTGTCCCGACAATTTTCCTGTGGGGGGTCAATGGAGTTGCAGGGAATTTTTTCATAATTGTATATTCATAATTTCATAATTCATAGTACATATTATATATTCCATCATATAGCGTGGCGATGTATCGCCATGCCAAAATCAGGTTTACCTCTCACATATGGATGTTTCACATCAATAAAAACATTCAAAATGTATTTAACCGACGTCAAAAAAAAAAGAGGTTATTTAAAACATGTATTATCCTATGCCTGTAAGAATGTAAGGAACAGACGACTGTAGATTGAATGAATCAATTAAATACTTGATATAAGAAGATGGCGGAATGCTCTGCAAGCCGTCAATAAGAGTACACTAACTGAAATATTAAATTGTAAAATGGTCATTTTTACGAAATAAAAGGAGTACCGACAACAAAATAAGTTTCAGTTAAATCTGACGCTATAAATATGTATGAAAGTTTTTGATTTTTTAGGGCTCCATACCTAAAATGAAAAATAGGGAACTCTTATAGCAGGAGTGTTCAAATTTATAGTGACGGCGATATGCCAAAAAATATTTAGCTAGTAAGTTATCGACTGCCATCATACTATTATGAAAGAAAAATACATAATGCTTATGAAATGGTTTTCAATAAGGCTTAAGGTATATTTAGGTAAAAAGTAAAGTTGCAAACCCTTTAATTAAACGTTTTATCTGAATGTCGATGCATTGAATTGCATAACATCTGTGTAGTTTCCATAGGACGGCATGTCTGGATGGAGTGAGTGCTGACCGTAAGCGAGGTGATAGGTCTTCGATAGTAACACGATTGTGTTAGTTAGATTTCATAATTTTTATTTATGAAATTGTTGACTCGCACTAATAAGTAGATCCGAACAACCTTGCTACCGGAATGGTTATTAATTCTTTCATATGCGGATATTCCTCTTCTGCCATAGAATATCAAAATTTGGTAAATAATCTACAATACCTCGTTTTAGATAGGTGGCTTGGATCTCATTAGCCAAGACTTTTGAGGTATTTCCCACTTTTCAATAAGTATCGCGATCGACTTGGAAGACTCTTCCGATCGCCTTTTTGAGCACTACCTACAGTACTTATAAGATCACTCGGTTGTCCGTCTGTCCGTGAACCAAGAACCTGTTTCTCCGATCACTTGAGGTATAGTATAAAGTTATAATTTAATACTGCTGTCAATAATTAAGGTTCTACGTCAATGCAAATATTCTTCACTATTCGTTATTCTTCACTCAGATTATTGTTTGCTTTAGCTGCTGAAAGGAATTTAAAAATGCATCATTTAGATATTGATACTGCTTTTCTACATGGTGACTTAGAAGAAAATGTATATATGGAGCAACCTGAAGGTTTTATACTAGAAGGTGAAGAATCTAAGGTATGTTACTTTAAATAAATTTTTATATGGGTTAAAGCAAGCTGCCAGAGCTTGGAATAAGAGATTACATGATGTACTCGTAGAATTTGGATATAACAGGTCTAAATTAGAACCTTGTATTTATATTAAAAAGGAGCATTCAAAGGTTAGTTTTTTAGCTGTATATGTAGACGATTTAATATTATTTTTTAATGATGATAATCAGTTGAGTCATTTACGTGAAGGTCTAAAGAAATATTTTGGAATTAAAGACTTAGGTAATTTAAACTACTGTCTTGGTCTACATATAACTTGTTCTCAAAATGAAATTAGAATTAACCAGAAACAGTATATTTTAGACACTTTAAAACTTTTTAATATGGAAGAATGTAAGTTGGCAACAACTCCAATTGACCCAGGTATTGACTTATATTCACACCAGGAACAAAAAGTCGCAGATGTTCCATACCAGAACTTAATTGGTCGTCTGATGTACTTGGCTTTTAGTACAAGGCCTGATATTGCTTACTCAGTAAGTTTTCTAAGTCAGTTTAATAAACAAAATACTGATGTTCATTGGGTTGCAGTTAAACGCGTTCTACGTTATTTAAAAGGTACTGTTGATTATTCTTTTATTTATAAGAAAACCGAAGAACCTTTATGTGGGTACGTAGATGCTGATTGGGCCAACGGACGCGATAGACGATCGTACACAGGTTACTTATTTAAATACAGTGTAAACTCTTTATAACGTTATCCTTTATAACGATAAACTCCCTATAACGTTGAAGTGAGCCCAACTTGGTTGGTTTGCGTTAAAACCCACATATTGAAACACTCTTTATACGAATAAAGACCATTCTCTATTACGAAGAAATGTGTTCATATTTTTAGACAGTAAATATTTATTATCGGTATTATTGTTTATGTTATGTTATCAGGTAACAAAAGACTTTGAAGCTCCGAAACATCCGAGGTCGGTCTAGCTTTTGTTATCCTTAATTGCCTTGAACACGTGCAGTATGACGCATGTTTTCTCGGAAGTGATGGACTTCGACCAAGCATACTGGGTACCTATCGTATTATCAGTCGTAAACCTACTTTGAAACTTTTAACATGGCCAGTAAACGGAAAGCGATTAGTGTTAGATTAGATATTAATGAATACATAAAATAATACAAAAAAAGTACTGGCATAGCAAAAAACGTCAGACAAAGTTATCAGACTATATGTGTAAACAATAATTTATAAGCATTTATTATCTAATATATACATATTAAAAATTCTTGTTAATTTGTTTGATTTTTTGTTCACTCCATATAACGATAACTCTCTATAACGACAAAAAATGCTCAGTCCCTTGAGTTTCGTTATAAAGAGTTTACACTGTATTCCAATGCACCTATCTCATGGGAGTGTAAAAAACAGACAACTGTTGCGCTTTCCTCAACGCAGGCAGAATATATGGCGCTATCTAGTGCTTCTAAAGAAGCAGTCTTCTTGCAACGTTTGTTAACTGAGTTATCAGGTAAGTTTAATCCTGTTACTTTTTTTTAAAGATAGCCAAAGTGCTCAGAAATTAGCTTTGAATCCAGTTCATCATAATCGGACAAAGCACATAGTGTACGTTATCATTTTATTCGGGAATTGGTTGAAAATCATCAAATAAGATTGGTTTATCTTAGTACGGGTAAAATGTTAGCTGATGTTTTAACCAAAGGTTTGTCAACGGCAAAGCACATAGATGTACGTTATCATTTTATTCGGGAATTGGTTGAAAATCATCAAATAAGATTGGTTTATCTTAGTACGGGTAAAATGTTAGCTGATGTTTTAACTAAAGGTTTGTCAACGGCAAAGCACATAGATGTACGTTATCATTTTATTCGGGAATTGGTTGAAAATCATCAAATAAGATTGGTTTATCTTAGTACGGGTAAAATGTTAGCTGATGTTTTAACCAAAGGTTTGTCAACGGCAAAGCACATAGATGTACGTTATCATTTTATTCGGGAATTGGTTGAAAATCATCAAATAAGATTGGTTTATCTTAGTACGGGTAAAATGTTAGCTGATGTTTTAACGAAAGGTTTGTCAACGGCAAAGCACATAGATGTACGTTATCATTTTATTCGGGAATTGGTTGAAAATCATCAAATAAGATTGGTTTATCTTAGTACGGGTAAAATGTTAGCTGATGTTTTAACAAAGGTTTGTCAACGGCAAAGCACATAGATGTACGTTATCATTTTATTCGGGAATTGGTTGAAAATCATCAAATAAGATTGGTTTATCTTAGTACGGGTAAAATGTTAGCTGATGTTTTAACAAAGGTTTGTCAACGGCAAAGCACATAGATGTACGTTATCATTTTATTCGGGAATTGGTTGAAAATCATCAAATAAGATTGGTTTATCTTAGTACGGGTAAAATGTTAGCTGATGTTTTAACTAAAGGTTTGTCAACGGCAAAGCACATAGATGTACGTTATCATTTTATTCGGGAATTGGTTGAAAATCATCAAATAAGATTGGTTTATCTTAGTACGGGTAAAATGTTAGCTGATGTTTTAACAAAGGTTTGTCAACGGCAAAGCACATAGATGTACGTTATCATTTTATTCGGGAATTGGTTGAAAATCATCAAATAAGATTGGTTTATCTTAGTACGGGTAAAATGTTAGCTGATGTTTTAACTAAAGGTTTGTCAACGGCAAAGCACATAGGTGTACGTTATCATTTTATTCGGGAATTGGTTGAAAATCATCAAATAAGATTGGTTTATCTTAGTACGGGTAAAATGTTAGCTGATGTTTTAACTAAAGGTTTGTCAACGGCAAAGCACATAGATGTACGTTATCATTTTATTCGGGAATTGGTTGAAAATCATCAAATAAGATTGGTTTATCTTAGTACGGGTAAAATGTTAGCTGATGTTTTAACTAAAGGTTTGTCAACGGCAAAGCACATAGATGTACGTTATCATTTTATTCGGGAATTGGTTGAAAATCATCAAATAAGATTGGTTTATCTTAGTACGGGTAAAATGTTAGCTGATGTTTTAACTAAAGGTTTGTCAACGGCAAAGCACATAGATGTACGTTATCATTTTATTCGGGAATTGGTTGAAAATCATCAAATAAGATTAGTTTATCTTAGTACGGGTAAAATGTTAGCTGATGTTTTAACTAAAGGTTTGTCAACGGCAAAGCACATAGATGTACGTTATCATTTTATTCGGGAATTGGTTGAAAATCATCAAATAAGATTGGTTTATCTTAGTACGGGTAAAATGTTAGCTGATGTTTTAACCAAAGTTTTGTCAACGGCAAAGCATGTTCGATGCATTAAAAGTATGTTTTTAACAAACATTATTCCTGGACAATTTAAAGATCAATTGTATAACTGTTATTACTAGGGTTTTCGCGTACCCGGCTTTTTTTAATACCCGGGTATCGGGTATTATTTTTCCATATACCCGGGTTACCTGGGTAACCCGGGTAATTGCAGTTTTTTCAGAAAAAAGAGAATTTTCTTATAATCATGTTTTATATTATTATGAAAGAGTGAAGTATCTATGTCAATAAGTCTTCTTAACTTCTTCATAACTCTAACTAAAGTACAATCAGTCACATAGTTAAACAGTATTGTTCTCATAAAATTATTAGGAACTAAAATGGCTTTTTACCACAATACATTCTGTAATACAATAACAAAAACATAACTAAATAAACTTTCTACTCTGACAGGTGAAAATTAAAAATCACACACAGTTAAACAGTCTTGTTTTCATAAACTGATTAAGAACTAAAATGACTTTTTATTACAAAATCTTTTTGTTATGTTATAAAATATAAAAAAAAACTTAATAACCTTTCTTCCAAGAATAAAAAAGATTAAAATATTTCAACTTAACATAAACCAAATAGATCAAATTAAACTTATTATTGATTTGAGGTAACGGGCTCTTTTTCTTCTTGACAGAAAAGGGCTTTCAAGAACACTATTGCGTGCAATGAGCGCTCCGAAAGCCGGTTTCTGCTTTTTGTTACAAAATTTCCGGCGGTGGAAAAAGCTCTTTCACTATCAGTTGATGTTGGTTTGACAGTTAGTAGAGCCTTATAAAGCAGCTCTAAATTTGGAGTCCTTTTCTTTGTAACCTCAAATAACTGAAACAAAATTTAAATAATAAATTACAAATATAAAAACAGGAAATTAAAAGACATAAAATGACTACTTTTGTACCTGAAATTCTCTCCTCAACTTCGTGCCTGCAATCATGGGCGCTGAAATAGAAGCAGTGGCTGTATTGATAGCTTTCTTTAACTTTTCTTTAAATGATGTATTCAATTCCTTGTCGGAAACCACGTCACTGAGTGGAAAATCGTCGTTGAAGTCGTCGTTTTGCTGAACAAAATTTTCAGTATTTGTGCCAGCAAAAAGACGGTCAAACAATCCCTCGGCATATTTTATAATTGCATTTTTGGAAGCAGTTTCTAAGATACATGAGGAAAGACTTTCCGGATTATGTAAATATTTGACAAGAGAAAATAAACGCACATCTCTTCTTTCTTTGACTCTTTGATCGAGGGCTGCGTAAAGTTCGTCAGATAAAGGAGTACCGATTTTTTTTATAGTAATGATAGTATCTAGAAGAACTGACAAAATGGCATCGCAGGTAAGAATGGTAGCATCTTTCCGACTCAGTGCTTCGACCGCTAATTTAATTGGGTTCAATGTTTGCACTAAATTTTCTAAAACTTGTTCATTTTCCTCATTCCAGCAATAGTTTATATCAGCGAGTGCTTTTTTGATGTTGTTTATTAATTTTAGAAATCTTTCTACCATTATCACCAAGCTATTCCAACGAGTTCTTGTATCTAACAACAATTGCAACTCATGTCCTTTTTCTTTCTTTACGTAAGCTTGCAGTAAACTGTTATTCATCGGACTCTTTCTAAACAATTTTATAATTTTGCGCACATCTTCTAATGCCTGATATATCAGGGCGGGTAGTCACAGCTTCAGGTACTCTTGCTAAGTATCGTCACTCGCTGTCACTAGAAAAAATATCCTAATCACACTGTTCTTCTACATCCTCGTAAGTTTTGTCTTCATCTTCTGAAATAGCTTTCCTTTTATATATGACATCTACCACAGCTAAGTGCACAGCGTGATTTATGCAGAGCATCATCTCTGTTGGGCTTTCTCTGCCAAACTTTTGCATAACCGCTGCGCCATCCGTAGTACAAGCCACAATGTGACGTTCAAGTTTCAAACCGAATTTGTCGAGATGTTTAAGAACCATATCTCTCACCTCAGCTGCGCCGCATTTTCCAGGTATAAAAACCAGCCCTAGGTTGAATACTGTTCTGCCATCAGAATGCAAGTTTATGTTTAAGTAACGACGGTTTTTTAAGCTTGTCCATTCATCTAGAGTTAGACTGAATCTAAGATCAGAGTTTATTATCGTTTGCAACTTGTTAACCATACTTGATTCTTGTTGTTCATAATACTCTAGAGCTAGTTCCATTGTCCTGCCTTCGCTTTTCGGTAGAGTTAACTGTTTATGATGAAAAGCTTCTCGGATGAATTTACTACGAGTGACGGCCCGAATAGAAATACCGTCTTGTGGAACCAAGCGTACAACAATTTCGGAAATTTTAGTGCAAGGTCGAAAAAAATTTATTATTCGCGGTCTTTTTGGAACTAGGCTTGGACTTTGTTCGAATTCAGATTGAAAAGACGATGTCGATGGCACTTCTTTTTTGCATGTCAAGTTCTGTTTTTCTATCTTTATTTTATGCACTTTATCTAAATGTTTTAATAAACACTTGTTGAAGAGCCTTTATAGGATAATATTTTTGGGCATATTGAACATTGTACTGATTCCTTATTCTGTATTTTTTTTAAAATATTTCCATACTCCAGAAACAGATCTATCCATTTTGCCTACGAAAAGTAAACCATCGTTTAGTAAAATTTTATAGGTTATCCACTAGATACAATTTTTTTTGTATTAATAATATATAATTCAATTACTCACCGTTCACCGAACAATATTAGAATTGCCAACCTAATATTTTTACACTCCTATGAAAATAATAGAAATAAAACTTTTTATTCAAACCTCAACGAAATAAAAACAAAACATGGCGACATAGCCAAACCTAACCTCAAATTTACTGCATTTTTGTAAAAATTCAACTCCTTTACATTTATTTTAATCGTTTGTAGTGCAAATTTGCTAATATTACTTTAAGGCGCTACTTAGTAATAATTTTCCGATAATTTTGTTGAATTCTTTGATCAAAGTGGGTACCCGCGTACCCGGTTCTGTCAATGAAATAGTACCCGGGTACTAAAAAATTCAAATACCCGGGTATACCCGGATGCGGGTACCCGGGTAGAAACCCCTAGTTATTACATTACAATTAGATGAAAGTACTGATAGGTATTAATGTTATTTACAACGAGTATGATTATATTGATTATAGTTACGATTAAGGGGTGAATGTTGTTAATAATCGTAACTGGGCCGTATGGCAGGCCGCTTCTAAAGAAAGAAGTTCTTTTAAATTTGTAAAAAATTCTTATTTCATAAAATATTATCAAAAATGCACGTCTTAAAATAAGTAATATGTTAATAAATATATATTTTAAAGTATATTTTTCTTCTCAAAACACAATGTACAACAAAATAAGAGTTAAAACATTTCATTGTTAAAATCCTGCTCACTGGCCGATTATCATACCTATAGGGTTATTTCTTGGGACTCGCAGTCATGAAATTTAAGAAGACATAAGTTAAGAAATAATTCCGATTTAAAAACTCGTGTGCAATCATAACGCAAAAACATATTACGGTTTATTCATTTTTTCTCGATAAAGGTTTGCGGTATAAAATTGAAACTAGTAGGTATCAAATACTAAACTCTATTTCCTCATAATGTTGTAAAAAAATAAATCTTTAAATCCATAGGGTATCAAGGATTATCAAGGTCTTGAAAATTGGCACGGGGGAGGTCTTTTCATATAAGATTAAGGAGAAATACGAAAATAATATGTTTGAAATTCCGTCTGGAATGATTAGAGGACAAAGTTATATTTGTTGTTATTTTCATAACTGTATAGACGTGGTATCCTAGCGCCTAGGGTCCGGAAACTATAAGTTTGTCTCATGAACACACGCCATCTCTCGTAGATATCGCAGTACATACGGATTGTAGAAAACCCTCAGGGCGCGAGTTCTACTCGCTACTTGACTAATATTTTTCATTTACACACTGTTCCAATATTTTAAAATGTAATTAATGCATTAAATGGAAATTCTATATCAGTAATTTTCCCCAATGTACATCGACATCGTTTATAAAGGACACTGAACACGAATATACCTGAAAAAAATTTAGTCTGTCTGTCCGTCTCGATTTAACTTAAAAACGTCCTGCTCAGAAAGTAGGGTGGAAAAATGTCCTATGTAATCTCTGTATTATATTAACCTTTACAAACAAAAAAAACTGTAGACTATATTTTTCAGTGCGTACAAGTTTTAATATTTATTATCACTTTCCTTTTAGATCCTAATACGTATTGCATATACGTTCGGCAATATAATAGATAATATTGACTACTGGACGCAGGTGATGAAGGAAATCATTGAATCTGACATTGTTCGCAAACTGATAACTCTGTTCTCTCACGAGGAAGTTGAAGTAAAGGCAGCTGCTTTAAGTGCTATCGGTAACATAGCCGCTGGTACTGAAGAACAGATTCAGGTTGTGTTGGACTGTGGCGCGTTGTCATACATACCAGCTCTGTTGTCTCAGGTGAGTGCTCTAGAAATATATTACTTATAGTTTGCTCTCAGCGAATTGTCGTTATTAATTGAAATAATATGAAGATGTGACATCCATTAAACTTTCCTAATTTATCTGTGACTTTAGCAATTGTCCCATGAGTTGCATTTTGGAAATAGAAAATACACTTTTATAGATAAATATATATCGATACTATACAGTATACAATAAATAAGACACAATCTCACACACGGTCATTTAATACCAAACTAAACAAAGCTTGTATTCTGGTAGCTAAATATGTGATATACATACGTATGTAGATAAATACACCCAGACAACAACAACTGACTATATTATGCTCATCACACAAATGTCAGTTATATACGAGGATCGAACTGCTCATGTTATGAATAACTTAGGCCCTTTTATTATAGAAAACGAATTATACCATTTCTATTTCTTTATTTTCTCGATGACAGCTCCTGTGAAAACTTGAACGAGCGTCTTTTTTACATTATGTATGCATCATTTTATAAAAATATGACGTTTACACACGTACAAGGTTATACCAGAGTCGGAGAAACTGATAGGGATGGAGCTATATCGATAAACGTAACACGATAACAGACCCGATATTTTATTTACAAAATGTAAGAAACTAAACTACTGCCGGATACTTTTGTACAAATTTATTAACTAATATTATATTTCATTACAAGATGTTACACGTATTAATTCTTGATTGATAATGACAACTTCTTCAAAATTTTCGAAGCTGTTGTAAAATAAGTAGGTATAGGTAGGTACTCGACAATGAAACGAAATAATTATAACGACAGGTAATCTTTATTTATTTATTTTAATCAAAATCTGATGAATCGTCGCTACTTATTTCGTATCGATATTTGTTCAGTTCGATATCATTACTTATTTGGTCACAACACCACAACTATCAAATTAGAACTGTCATCGAGAAAATAAAGAAATGGAAATAGTATAGAGTTCCGTGTAAATAAAAATAAAAAACTGATCACGGTGAATCGATTCGGTCGCTTATATGGCTTACGCTGAGTTAACCATAAGGACTAATTATGTACTGCATGATTATAGACATTCAAAAGACCTACAAAAAAGTTAGCGAGAGTATAGGTCTTCTAAGGAACGCCCACAATAAGCATTTTTGTCTTTAAAATAACCGGGAGCGGGGTTAGCAAGATTCGTGCGTGTGCCTGATCGACAACATTCTGTAGTCCACGCGAGCGAAGCCGCGGGCACAGCTAGTAATACAATAAAACTGAAGGGTTTTTTTCATTTGATTGTTTGTATGTTTTAAACACGCTAATCTCTGGAACTACTACTAGGCGGATTCGAAAAATTCTTTTTGTATGTGATAGCCAAACATAC
The DNA here is from genome assembly GCA_033032175.1 of Saturnia japonica. NCBI lineage: Eukaryota > Metazoa > Arthropoda > Insecta > Lepidoptera > Saturniidae > Saturnia > Saturnia japonica. The sequence continues at coordinate 10,312,387 of CM065331.1, forward strand.
GAGAAATAGTATATACTAGATGTGCCCGTGGCTTCGCTCACGTGGACTGCAAAATGCCCGCGCGAATCTTGCTCCCCCGCTCCCGACTATTTTAAAGACAAAAATGCTTATTGTGGGTGTTCCTTAGAAAATAGATGTATACTTTCCCGAACTTTTTTGTAGGTCTTATTATGCCTATGATTATGTAGCATATTAATTTGCTATATCTTTTATGGTTTACTCAGCATAAGCCATTTAAGCGCCCGAATTGATTCACCATGACAATTTTTTTATTTGTGCGGAACCCTAATTCTTTTTCTAAAATAAAAGTAGCCTATGTTACTTCCTATATCATCAGCTATGTATCAGTGAAAGTCCCATCAAATCGGTCCAACCGTTTCGGAGATTACCCGGAACAAACAGACAGACAGACAGACGGACAAAAATTTTAAAATTGGGGTTTTTGTTATATGTATCTGTGCGCGGACCACCACGCACATTGGAATACAGCCACCGGATTTTGTTAGAAGGCTGTTTGCGCTTAAGAATCTGTCGCCCCTATGACAGGAATTCTTACCTTTAGCCACGTACGCTCGTTCGTCCAGCCGATGGGAACGTCCTGGATGTGGTGTGATGAGATAGGTATTTTCCGTATTCACCTCGAGTCGCGTGCAGATGCATGCGCCGGCGATGCTCGACACTTTCCCACACTGACTGACGCCATTTACACCGGCGCCACGAAGACGTTGTGGTTGGACGGGAACGTATGAGCGCTTCACCACGCTCTGCTATTGGTTGAATCCCATCACATTAAGCGACAGATTCAATACCTTTTATGGTTACGAAACAGTATCGTATATACTTTCAAATGCGTTTAGTTAAAAGCTGATATTTTGATATTACAAACAGACACTTCAATTTTATTAATTGTATAGATAAGGCTATCTAACATTAGGCTACACCTCTCAGCTAGCCTTAAATATTGATTTTTGTTATGCAAGTCGGAAGTGTCATCCCTCCCTAACTGCTGTATCCGTGTATGCTGGCGTAACGGTTGATGATACGTAAATACAATGTTCTACAAACATTTTGGTCCTTATTTATACCTTGTCCACCAGGTTAACCACTTTTTGACAGCTGCTTTAGAACGTAACTATTCCAAATTACGTAAAAGTTAACTTTAAAATGAGTTTATAAATAAATATTCTAAATGCGTTATGTTATTACATTATCTTAATTATTACTTCTTACAAACATTATAATACCGTAAATGTAACAGGTTTTCCAAAAAAATGATAATTGTTAATCTTATTAAATTTAATTACATTCTATCGTAACTAGTGATGGGATCGAATGTATTCGCTGTTATAATTTTATACATGATATATAAATCAGTATCGGTCAATCGAATTCAATCATATATCAATAAAATATTATAAATTAAACAGAATCTTTTTCAAAACAAATCAATGGCTATATTAAGGGGTTTGTATACGAAAATTAAAACAACCAGATGAATATTTATACATATTTGTTTATTATTAGTCGTTTTCCGACATGGA
>CM065331.1:10314027-10379250 GCA_033032175.1 Saturnia japonica
TTAGGAGGTGCCCCCAGGGGGGAGTACTCTCGCCACTACTCTGGAATTTGGTTGTAAACGAACTCATCACTGACCTGAACAAAAACAGTTAATATACTGTAGGCTATGCTGATGATCTAGCAATTCTACTCAGTGGGTCACATGAAGGCACACTCTGCGATCTGATGAGGGGTGCCTTCCGCATAGTAGAAAATTGGTGTAAAAAACAGGAACTCACTGTTAATCCGTCGAAAACGGAACTAGTGTTGTTCACTAACAAACGCAAATTGAGTAACTTTGTTTTACCAAAGTTATTCGGCACTGGACTAGCACTAGTAGCTGAAGTCAAATACCTAGGCGTAATTTTAGACAGCAAGCTACTGTGGAATAAACACCTGGAGAACAAACTAAATAAGGCTTGCATTACATTCTGGCAATGTAAAAGATTACTGGGCAAGAAATGGGGTCTATCTCCAAAGATTACCCACTGGCTTTATACTACCGTAATTCGACCGACCGTTACCTATGGTGCAGTGGTTTGGTGGCCTAGGACCGAACTAAGCACAGTCAGACGAAAGCTGCAGCAATTCCAACGATTGGCTTGCTCAGCTATAACCGGCTGCATGCGCACCACGCCAACAACAGCCCTGGAATCATTCTCGGCATGCCACCCTTAGATCTGTTTATACAACAGGAGGCCGCGGTATCAGCAATACGAATGACAAATCTGGGACTGTGGGGCAATCCGAATGGACCACACACAAAAATTTTAAAGAAGGCTATCATGTACGAACCTCTGATAGGCTCTCCGTGTGATAGGATCCTAAAGAAACATATTTTCAACAGAAACTACTCGATAGAACTATGCGAAGAAAAACAGGACCAATCCGGCATAAACGAGGTTCGCATATATACAGATGGTTCAAAAACTGATACAGGAACAGGCGCTGGGGTATTTTCCTGTGATCTAAACATTAAAATATCAATAGCCTTAGGGCCACACAGTTCCATCTTCCAATGTGAATGTGTAGCCATTACTGAGGCGGCAAACGCAGTGCTGAACAGGAAAATAGAGAACCACAATATAAGAATTCTCTCCGACAGCACTGCAGTCTTACGAGCTCTGGAGAGTAACATACACGACTCTGGGCTTATAAATGAGTGTCACAAAGTACTGGAAAGGGTTACAACTAACAACAAAGTAACCCTACAGTGGATTAAAGGGCACAGCGGATCACTGGGCAATGACGCAGCAGATGAACTGGCAAAGAGAGGTTCCGGCACTCTGCGGATGGGTCCTTTACCCATATTGCCTCTGCCGTTCAGCCTGATTCGCTCGTTGCTGCGTCAAAGAACAACAGAATCACATAAAGATCAATGGACAACAGCCAGTGACTGTAGACAGTCAAGGAAGACACTGCCCATCCCTGAACCGCGATTGTCGCGGCGACTTCTTGGTCTTAATAGAAGTGATCTACGTGTTATGGTAGGCACTATAACTGGCCATTGTTCACTGAACAAACACCTTTATGTTCTAGGTGTCACTGACAGTCCCATGTGCAGAGCATGCATGGAGGGCGAAGAAACCGCTACCCACGTAGTCCTGAAATGCGCGGGAGTTGCAATCCAAAGGGCGAAAACCCTCAAAAACCCGAGGTCACTTCGAGAAGCCTGTGAATGCCCCAGGAGGCTTCTGTGCTTCTGGTCGGAGTTGGGCTGGCTGGAATAGCCAGCCGGAATATCTACGCACAATGGACCTAGGAAGAGTCTAAGTGCGGACAAGTGGAGCCCACATAACATAACATAACACATAATATAATTTCGTCATAACATTCGTGCATATCTGGGTACTACGCACACCACGCCACGCCACGGCACGGCTACTATGGCACAGAAACGTGGTCGCCAACTATGGGCTCCATAAGAAAGCTCAAAATCCTAGATTTAATGTAAATGTATGTACTGCGAAGGAAAATAAAACTTATTCTTATATAATAAAACGCCCACCATCATTCTACATGTAATGTGATGTGTAATTGAGCAAAAACGTAAAGCAGTAATAGCAGTCAAGGTCACTAATCATTCCCATAAGCTAGATGCGGGAGGATGTGGAGTTAGCATCATACTTAATCATAATAATGAGATCACATCCTTCAACAACGAATAATATTATGTTTGCGATGAATGTATCCAATAAACAATACTTACGTCGGTATCTTTCATGTCTTCACAGCTGAGCAGTTTGCATAAAGCCGGTATTACGTCGCAGTCGATGAGCGCCGCAACTTGTTTCTTGGTGCCTCTGCAGCTGAAGTTGGAGACGGCCCGCAAAGCCTGTCTCTGTGTCTCGAGCTCGCCCTTGTCGAGTTCCTCCACAAAGTTGGGTAGCAGACCAGCGTCCATCACCGCCTGCACTTGTTGCTCATTCCCAGACAATACATTGCCCAGGAACCGTACAGCTTCTTCACAAATCACTTTTTCCTATAATCAGTCGTAGTAGAAATTCATGTAGAGTTCATGTTACAAGGCAAATTCATGTCCTGGCAATACTAGCATAATGCTGCCGCCGCCATTTTGTTTGCTGACTGTTAACACTCTCCACTAGAAGTAATAGTGTGTGAAGTGTACTAAGAGGACAGTCGAGGGAATTGGTGATACGCTTGCGTGACTATTTTGAAAGAGAAAATCAAAATTGTGGACCCCTTTTGCCCGTGTCACAAGTGCGTGATCGTGTTGCGGAAGCTCTAGGCATCAGTCTGAGTACAGTGGACAAATATTACTAAGGAAGTATATGGCAAGAGTGGCACAGAGCTAAATAAGCCCTCAACGCCGAAAAAGAAATAAAATTGTACGTAGTAATCAATGTGGACGAATTTGACGCTGACGCAATACGACGTCACATATATGCCTGTTACTTGAGAAAAGAGTTTCCAACATTAAGGAAGTTGACTAATGCACCGTATCACTCTCGCCAATTGGATAAAATACCAATGCAGGCCAATAAAAAGTCAGATATTATAAACTGGCTTCGCAATAATGGCGAAGGCATAGACGAATCTATGTTGAAGTGTGAACAGATAAGCATTTTAAAAACAAAAACCCAGATACGTGGTGGACGAAATGGCAGCAGAACATGGCCATACAGTTCTCAGACTTGCACCATACCTCTGCCAATATAATGCTATCGAAATGATATGGGCACAAGTCAAAGGATATGTTGCCAGAAATAACACTGGTCCGCCATTTACAGCTAATAAGATGCTTGAATTACTAAAGGATTCTTGTAATCAAGTGACGCCTGAAAATTGGTCTAGTGTAGTGGAAAGGACTGTACGACTAATATTATCGGATTGGAAAGAGATGTGGCCTTCGACACCATTATAGAGCAAGAACCAATCACAATACACTTAGGTGAAGACGGCGAGTCTTCAGACGAAAGTTCTATGTCGGAAGACGACTAATAATAAACAAATATGTATAAATATTCATCTGGTTGTTTTAATTTTCGTATACAAACCCCTTAATATAGCCATTGATTTGTTTTGAAAAAGATTATGTTTAATTTATAATATTTTATTGATATTTGAGTGAATTCGATTTACCGATACTGATTTATATATCATGTATAAAATTATTACAGCGAATACATTCGACCCCATCACTAGTTACGATAGAATGTAACTAAATTTAATACGATTAACAATTATCATTTTTTTGGAAAACCTGTTACATTTGCGGTATTATAATGTTTGTAAGAAGTCATAATTAAGATAATGTAATAACATAACGCAGTTAGAATATTTATTTATAAACTCATTTTAAAGTTAACTTTTACGTAATTTGGAATAGTTACGTTCTAAAGCAGCTGTCAAAAAGTGGTTAACCTGGTGGACAAGGTATAAATAAGGACCAAAATGTTTGTAGAACATTGTATTTACGTATCATCAACCGTTACGCCAGCGTACACGGATACAGCAGTTAGGGAGGGATGACACTTCCGACTTACATAACAAAAATCAATATTTAAGGCTAGCTGAGAGGTGTAGCCTAATGTTAGATAGCCTTATCTATACAATTAATAAAATTGAAGTGTCTGTTTGTAATATCAAAATATCAGCTTTTAACTAAACGCATTTGAAAGTATATACGATACATATAACAAAAACCCCAATTTTAAAATTTTTGTCCGTCTATCTGTCTGTCTGTTTGTTCCGGGTAATCTCCGAAACGGTTGGACCGATTTGATGGGAATTTCACTGATACATAGCTGATGATATAGGGAGTAACATAGGCTACTTTATTTTAGAAAAAGAATTAGGGTTCCGCACACATAAAAAAATTGTCATGGTGAATCAATTCGGGCGCTTAAATGGCTTATGCTGAGTAAACCATAAAAGATATAGCAAATTAATATGCTACATAATCATAGGCATTAAAAAGACCTACAAAAAAGTCCGGGAAGTATACATCTATTTTGAAAGGAACACCCACAATAAGCATTTTTGTCTTTAAAATAGTCTGGAGCGGGGGAGCAAGATTCGCGCGGGCATTTTGCAGTCCACGTGAGCGAAGCCACGGGCACATCTAGTATATACTATCTCTCGTATGTTTGGCTATCACATACAAAAATAATTTTTCGAATCCGCCTAGTAGTAGTTCCAGAGATTAGCGTGTTTAAACATACAAACAATCAAATGAAAAAAAACTCTTCAGTTTTATTGTATTACTAGCTGTGCCCGCGGCTACGCTCGCGTGGACTACAGAATGTTGTCGATCAGGCACACGCACGAATCTTGCTAAGCCCGCTCCCGGTTATTTTAAAGACAAAAATGCTTATTGTGGGTGTTCCTTAGAAGACCTATACTCTCGCTAACTTTTTTGTAGGTCTTTTGAATGTCTATAATCATGCAGTAGATACATAATTAGATATATTTCTTATGGTTAACTCAGCGTAAGCCATATAAGCGACCGAATCGATTCACCGTGATCAGTTTTTTATTTTTATTTACACGGAACTCTATACTATTTCCATTTCTTTATTTTCTCGATGACAGTTCTAATTTGATAGTTGTAGTGTTGTGACCAAATAAGTAATGATATCGATCTGAACAAATATCGATACGAAATAAGTAGCGACGATTCATCAGATTTTGATTAAAATAAATAAATAAAGATTACCTGTCGTTATAATTATTTCGTTTCATTGTCGAGTACCTACTTATTTTACAACAGCTTCGAAAATTTTGAATTTGTTGGCATTATCAATCAAGAATTAATACGTGTAACATCTTGTAATGAAATATAATATTAGTTTCTAAATTTGTACAAAAGTATCCGGCAGTAGTTTAGTTTCTTACATTTTGAGAAAAAATATCGGGTCTGTTATCGTGTTACGTTTATCGATATAGCTCCATCCCTATCAGTTTCTCCGACTCTGATATAACCTTGTACGTGTGTAAACGTCATATTTTTATAAAATGATGCATTCATAATGTAAAAAAGACGCTCGTTCAAGTTTTCACAGGAGCTGTCATCGAGAAAATAAAGAAATAGAAATGGTATAATTCTTTTTCTATAATAAAAGGGCCTAATTATTCATAACATGAGCAGTTCGATCCTCGTATATAACTGACATTTGTGATGAGCATAATATAGTCAGTTGTTGTTGTCTGGGTGTATTTATCTACATATGTATGTATATCACATATTTAGCTACCAGAATACAAGCTTTGTTTAGTTTGGTATTAAATGACCGTGTGTGAGATTGTGTCTTATTTATTGTATACTGTATAGTATCGATATATATTTATCCATAAAAGTGTATTTTCTATTTCCAAAATGCAACTCATGGGACAATTGCTAAAGTCACAGATAAATTAGGAAAGTTTAATGGACGTCACATCTTCATATTATTTCAACTAATAACGACAACTCGCTGAGAGCAAACTATAAGTAATATATTTCTAGAGCACTCACCTGAGACAACAGAGCTGGTATGTATGACAACACGCCACAGTCCAACACAACCTGAATCTGTTCTTCAGTACCAGCGGCTATGTTACCGATAGCGCATAAAGCAGCTGCCTTTACTTTGACTTCCTCGTGAGAGAGCAGAGTTATCAGTTTGCGAACAATGTCAGATTCAATGATTACCTTCATCACCTGCGTCCTGTAGTCAATATTATGTATTATATTGCCGAACGTATATGCAATATGTATTAGGATCTAAAAGGAAAGTGATAATAAACATTAAAACTTGTACGCACTGAAAAATATAGTCTACAGTTTTTTTTTGTTTGTAAAGGTTAATATAATACAGAGATTACATAGGACATTTTTCCACCCTACTTTCTGAGCAGGACGTTTTTAAGTTAAATCGAGGCGGACAGACAGACTAAATTTTTTTCAGGTCATATTCGTGTTCAGTGTCCTTTATAAACGATGTCGATGTACATTGGGGAAAATTACTGATATAGAATTTCCATTTAATGCATTAATTACATTTTAAAATATTGGAACAGTGTGTAAAAGAAAAGTATTAGTCAAGTAGCGAGTAGAACTCGCGCCCTGAGGGTTTTCTACAATCCGTATGTAGGTACTGTGATATCTACGAGAGATGGCGTGTGTTCATGAGACAAACTTATAGTTTCCGGACCCTAGGCGCTAGGATACCACGTCTATACAGTTATGAAAATAACAACAAATATAACTTTGTTCTCTAATCATTCCAGACGGAATTTCAAACATATTATTTTCGGATTTCTCCTTAATCTTATATGAAAAGACCTCCCCCGTGCCAATTTTCAAGACCTTGATAATCCTTGATACCCTATGGATTTAAAGATTTTTTTTTTACAACATTATGAGGCAATAGAGTTTAGTATTTGATACCTACTAGTTTCAATTTTATACCGCAAACCTTTATCGAGAAAAAATAAATAAACCGTAATATGTTTTTGCGTTATGATTCCACACGAGTTTTTAAATCGGAATTATTTCTTAACTTATGTCTTCTTAAATTTCATGACTGCGAGTCTTAAGAAATAACCCTATAGGTATGATAATCGGCCAGTGAGCAGGACTTTAACAATGAAATGTTTTAACTCTTATTTTGTTGTATATTGTGTTTTGAGAAGAAAAATATACTTTAAAATATATATTTATTAACATATTACATGGTTAAAGACGTGCATTTTTTATAATATTTTATGACATAAGAATTTTTTACAAATTTAAAAGAACTTCTTTCTTTAGAAGCGGCCTGCCATACGGCCCAGTTACGATTATTAACAACATTCACCCCTTAATCTGTAACTAAAATCAATATAATCATACTCGTTGTAAATAACATTAATACCTATCAGTACTTTCATCTAATTGTAATGTAATAACAGTTATACAATTAATCTTTAAATTGTCCAGGAATAATGTTTGTTAAAAACATATTTTTAATGCATCGAACATGCTTTGCCGTTGACAAACCTTTGGTTAAAACATCAGCTAACATTTTACCCGTACGAAGATAAACCAATCTTATTTGATGATTTTCAACCAATTCCCGAATAAAATGATAACGTACATCTATGTGCTTTGTCCGATTATGATGAACTGGATTCGAAGCTAATTTCTGAGCACTTTGGCTATCTTTAAAAAAAAGTAACAGGATTAAACTTACCTGATAACTCAGTTAACAAACGTTGCAAGAAGACTGCTTCTTTAGAAGCACTAGATAGCGCCATATATTCTGCCTCCGTTGAGGAAAGTGCAACAGTTGTCTGTTTTTTACACTCCCATGAGATAGGTGCATTGGAATATTTAAATAAGTAACCTGTGTACGATCGTCTATCGCGTCCGTTGGCCCAATCAGCATCTACGTACCCACATAAAGGTTCTTCGGTTTTCTTATAAATAAAAGAATAATCAACAGTACCTTTTAAATAACGTAGAACGCGTTTAACTGCAACCCAATGAACATCAGTATTTTGTTTATTAAACTGACTTAGAAAACTTACTGAGTAAGCAATATCAGGCCTTGTACTAAAAGCCAAGTACATCAGACGACCAATTAAGTTCTGGTATGGAACATCTGCGACTTTTTGTTCCTGGTGTGAATATAAGTCAATACCTGGGTCAATTGGAGTTGTTGCCAACTTACATTCTTCCATATTAAAAAGTTTTAAAATGTCTAAAATATACTGTTTCTGGTTAATTCTAATTTCATTTTGAGAACAAGTTATATGTAGACCAAGACAGTAGTTTAAATTACCTAAGTCTTTAATTCCAAAATATTTCTTTAGACCTTCACGTAAATGACTCAACTGATTATCATCATTAAAAAATAATATTAAATCGTCTACATATACAGCTAATAAACTAACCTTTGAATGCTCCTTTTTAATATAAATACAAGGTTCTAATTTAGACCTGTTATATCCAAATTCTACGAGTACATCATGTAATCTCTTATTCCAAGCTCTGGCAGCTTGCTTTAACCCATATAAAAATTTATTTAAAGTAGCATGCATACCTTAGATTCTTCACCTTCTAGTATAAAACCTTCAGGTTGCTCCATATATACATTTTCTTCTAAGTCACCATGTAGAAAAGCAGTATCAATATGTAAATGATGCATTTTTAAATTCCTTTCAGCAGCTAAAGCAAACAATAATCTGAGTGAAGAATAACGAATAGTGAAGAATATTTGCGTTGACGTAGAACCTTAATTATTGACAGCAGTATTAAATTATAACTTTATACTATACCTCAAGTGATCGGAGAAAGAGGTTCTTGGTTCACGGACAGACGGACAACCGAGTGATCTTATAAGACTGTAGGTAGTGCTCAAAAAAGCGATCGGAAGAGTCCTCCAAGTCGATCGCGATACTTATTGAAAAGTGGGAAATACCTCAAAAGTCTTGGCTAATGAGATCCAAGCCACCTATCCAAAACGAGGTATTGTAGATTATTTACCAAATTTTGATATTCTATGGCAGAAGAGGAATATCCGCATATGAAAGAATTAATAACTATTCCGGTAGCAAGGTTGTTCGGATCTACTTATTAGTGCGAGTCAACAATTTCATAAATAAAAATTATGAAATCTAACTAACACAATCGTGTTACTATCGAAGACCTATCACCTCGCTTACGATCGGCACTCACTCCATCCATACATGCCGTCCTATGGAAACTACACAGATGTTATGCAATTCAATGCATCAACATTCAGATAAAACGTTTAATTAAAGAGTTTGCAACTTTACTTTGTACCTAAATATACCTTAAGCCTTATTGAAAACCATTTCATAAGCATTATGTATTTTTCTTTCATAATAGTATGATGGCAGTCGATAACTTACTAGCTAAATATTTTTTGGCATATCGCCGTCACTATAAATTTGAACACTCCTGCTATAAGAGTTCCCTATTTTTCATTTTAGGTATGGAGCCCTAAAAAATCAAAAACTTTCATACATATTTATAGCGTCAGGTTTAACTGAAACTTATTTTGTTGTCGGTACCCCTTTTATTTCGTACAAAATGAGCATTTTACAATTTAATATTTCACTTAGTGTACTCTTATTGACGGCTTGCAGAGCATTCCGCCATCTCCTTAAATCACGTATTTAATTGATTCATTCAATCTACAGTTGTCTGTTCCTTACATTCTTACATGCATAGGATAACACATGTTTTAAATAACCTCATTTTTTTTGACGTCGGTTAAATACATTTTGAATGTTTTTATTGATGTGAAACATCCATAGGTGAGAGTTAAACCTGATTTCGGCATGACGATACATCGCCACGCTATATGATGGAATATATAATATGTACTATGAATTATGAATATACAATTATGAAAAAATTCCCTGCAACTCCATTGACCCCCCCCCCCCCCCCCCCCCACAGGGAAATTGTCGGGACATCCTTTGGGACCCCCTTCGATGTTTCACATCTGCCAGGCATCCCATGACAGATTTTTATCATTTATTTTTTTATTTTATAAAACGCCCACCACGACTCTACTTACGGCAAACAATCCAATGATAGACCAAAATGTGAGATTACACCATAATCAACATTTCAAGTGAATCTTTATGAGAGTACAACCTTCAACAATGACTGTTATGAACGCGAAGAAAGTATCATTATAATGAATACTTACGTCAGCTTCCATGTTCTTGGAGTCGAGTAGATTGCTAAGAGTTGGCACTATGCCGCAGTCAATGAGCGCAGCCACTTGTTCCCTGGTACCCTTACTGGTCAGGTAGGTGACGGCCTGCACAGCATGCCTCTGTGTCTCGGGCTCACCACTGGCAAGTTTTTCCACAATGTTGGGTAGCAGGCCAGCGTCGATCACAGCTTGTACTAGTTGCCCATTCTGAGACAGTTTATTGGACAGGAACAGTACAGCTAACTCAGAGATCTCCTTTTCCTACAATCAGTTGAAGCAAAAAATGTAATATAAATGTATTATCATCACATAAATTGTGTTCAGAATCAAAACGCCTGCGTAAATAGAAACTGGATATGCACCTGCTGGTCACGAAACGTGACGCGCTAAAGCGAGTTCGAATATTGAAGTCCAAAAATCGTTAACACTTAAATTTTGAACGTTTAGAAACGAGTTGGGAAGCGCAGTGTTGCCATTTTAGTTTTGTTGGCACGTGAACACAGAATATATACAAAATATGCAGATGAAACTGTTTAATATAGTTAACTTTTTCCAGCAAAGTAGAATGTTCTCAATGAGGAGAAATAGTTCTCAGATTAGACAAAATATTTACAAATAAATGTTTCATTAGTAGAATCGCATACATACTCTTTCTTATTCGTCGTATTCTCAAATAGTTAGTTGATTCACAATATACAGTATCGGCACTCTATGCTATGTGACTTGTTATGGTTTGCAACGCTCGTATAGATGAAAACCAATGAATATGTGTTTTGAATGCATCATTATTTTTAATTAGATCTTCAAATTTTTTAAGTACGAATCAGCTGTAAACTTATCTCTGAGCAGAATACTCTTCAATATAATAATTATAAATTATTAAATATAAATGTATAAATACTAAAATATTTCACCATTTACAAAATGCAACTTACGAGATATTTGCTAAATGCTAAAGTCACAGACAAATACAGACTTTAATGGTATCTCAAATCTGTACCTACTATGTCAATCATTATGGAAACTTTTAATATGCTTCTAGAGCACTCACCTGATGAGACAACAGAGCTGGTATGCATGAGAATGCGCCACAGTCCAACAAAAATGCAAAATCAACCTCTAAGGTGGTGAAAATGGGTATGAAAGTTTGATGAAAATACATCGATTTTGAAGATAGATTTATGAAAATTAGTATTAAGTAATTCAGTTAGAAAAAAAAGACGTATTTCATAGTTTTCTTTTAAATTCCATACCTAAGGGTGTAAAAGATAAGGGGGTGAAAGTTTGTATAATATAATAAAAGAGACATCTTTTATCCAAGGGCAGTACCAATGAAGTATTCATAATAAATAACACGAGTGAAACCGTGAGGCAAAGCTATCTTATATAATATAATACTATTAAGTGAGCAACTCTTGTTTAATTGGTTTCTCGGAAACCTCTCCAACGCTTTGGATGAAATTTTGTATGTAGATAAGTTTTTTTTTATTACGAGCTAAGCTTGATTAACCTTATATTTTGTTTATTCTAACGACATAATTATAGGGTGAACAGGTTTTTAAAGGGTTGGGAATATTATTGATCAGTATCGGCTCGTCCCAAGGAGCGGTGGTGCAGTGCACTTCCACTAAAAATTAATAAACAGAATGTTTTTTTTTTTCTTATCCGTACTTATGTATTTTAGGTAGGTAACATGTATAAATTAACAACCATTTATACTCTAAACTAATCACAGCTTTTCACGAAAAACAATTACGTAAGATAAATAAGATTTGGTATTAACTTGTACTGAGTAGAGAACTAGCGATTGCCTTCCTATGAAACAACGTTAAGTACAACGCTTGTTCAATAAGTGCAAAAGAGAGCCATTCCTCACGGCCCGATATGTGAAACAAAAGATATTGTATGACAAATGAATCCAATCTGAAGCGGTGCTCCTGCGTTACGTTTTACACACGAATTGTATGGTTTTGTTTGCATTTAATTACGTTTTTAATTGTATATACAGGTGTCCCAGAACTCAACGTCAAGCCGAAACGGGGCGACAGGATTGATTGTAACCATCATGAGAAAAAAAAAATCTATCCCATGCAGTTTGGAAATTATGGGTATTTAAGAAAAACCTACAAATATGGTCAAACTGTAACTATTTTTCAGTTATTGTGGTTAATTTTCATTATTTTTGTTCATTTAAACTTTGGATCCGTAACCCTAAATAACATTTCTAGAACCACAGTCAAAAATAATGACACAACTGCCCCAAGTTTTCTAGAATTAAGACTATTTGTTAAACAACTATGAATCTAAAATTTTCAAAATTGGTCGAATTTGAAAGGCCCGACCCGTCCATTAAAAAAAATGTACTAAAGTGCCTTGGCAAGTGCCATTAAAAGTTCGCGCATTTAATCAGGATTGTAAAATGGTACAATACTGTTAGTTTCATACTAATAAAAACTAGTAAAAAAATAAAAACCTCGAGTAACCCGATTTTTGCAAACCATTTTACTCAGTTCAAATCTCAGAATACAGAACAAACCAGAAACCGCGAACGCACATAAAACTGAAGATACAAAAACCACTCTTAACTTAATACTCGTGTAGAATACTTACTATTTTTGTGTATATAGAACCTTTGTAATTTTAGTTTCCCTGCTGATGAAAATAGAAAATCGGATTGGATGAAAGTCATACAACGAGCACGGCTAGATGAGTTTTGGAAACCATCAAGCCGGAGCGTACTTTGTTCAATTCACTTTGAAGCGCAATATTTTTATGATACAAAAGGTGGTTTGAAAAGACTGAAGAAAGCAGCTAATTCAACTAAGGTAGATATAGTCATAATAATTACTATATTTGTATTGTATCCCTCCTGGTGAAATGTTTGTCATGTATTTTGAAGTAAGGTTTTGGTCCACATATATATATATATATGCTCACGCCTGTAATCCCCGAAGGAGTATGCAAAGGTATAACAAGTATGCCCACTTTTCGTCGAGCTTATCCGTCCCTCATCGTGATAAGGGGCGAGCCTAAACCGGGTGCAAATTTCAGATTCCGGGCTAATTAAACTTCGGTGAATTAAATATATGAATAATCTAATACTAACGTTCTATTTCAGTATTTGGCCTTGACACCAGAAATTTCCGAGTTACACATAGAAACGTCTAAACCTTCGACATCGGACAATGTATCAATGTACCCACCTATGATAATGTTTAATTTTTTTTTTTAATATTGAAAGGCAAACAAGGCACTTAATCGATATACTTAGTTACAAGTAAACTAATGTAGTAAATAAACACTAGTAGTAACAGTAAAAATGTAAAAAAACTAAGTAAGGCCCATGGACATTTGCAAGCTCAGGCACAAAGTGCTATTACTAATGCGTTTCTATCCGTGAGGACTGAAATGTCATGCCTTGTACTGCAGAAATATTCTGTATTTAATTAAAGTTTTTGTTAATCTATTACATGATACAACAACATACAACTTAAGGTTTTTCATTTCAGGTTACACAACCACAATCTCCTGCGCGATCGAACTCAGAGATCGGTGATGTCAATATTTCTGATTTGGAATCTGTGTTTGATACACCGAGAAAGGTCAAACTTAAATCTCAATTACGACGAAAACAATTATTTTGTAAACAACGTGTTCGACGAATGAAAACATTACAATAAAAATACAACAGACTTGCCAAGAAGTACGAATCTTTAAAAAGTATATTTAAAAAATTAAAAAGCAATCGCTACATTAACAACGATGTTTACGATTTACTTTTTAGCGATCGTACTTTCAATTTTTAAACAATTCATAGAAAAAAATATCAAATTCCTAGTAAATAATGACCACATAAATGGCCAAAGCCACAGAAACTCTCTTATAAGTGCGGTTCTTGAGAAATATCTAGATATAAGGTTACATTATTTATCTAAACGTAAAACTCTACAAATCAGTTCAAAGTCTAAAAGGCAATATTATAAAAAGCTAACTCAGCAAAAGAGTACTTACTAAAATCTTAACTTACGTTATTGAAGCCGTATTCTATTTATAGTCATCCATGTAAAGAAATAAATATTTTTTAATAAATATCTTTTGTTTAGTGTTATAAGACTACCCCAAAAAGTGGGAAACCGCTCCCGAGCTAGCAACATTATGCGTATGGGAAGTGGGGCAGGTGCGGGACGTACGTATTGTTTTTGGACACAGTGCAGCGTATGTAATTATTCTTGAACGCGGCTTCTGGTTTGTTCTGTATTCTGAGGTTCAAATGTTTTTATTCAAATATTTTTTATTGATGTGAGAGATGGATAGTGGACATGCTTGCCATGAGCGACCGAGACAGATAGTGGCGCCACTTTTACCAAAGCCAACAAAAGTAAGTAAAATTTGATGTCCTCAGCAGCTTGAGAAATTCGTTCACGCAGCTCGGCTATGCTGTCAATGGGCTTTGAATAAACTTTTTCTTTGAGAACGCCACAATAAAAAAAATATGGGTGCGTGTACTTATGTACGCGCGTGAGAAGTTATACTTTTTTGGCATCATTAAAAAATAGTTTTTAATTGCATGCAAATAATTAATTACAATAAAATAATAGTAGGATTGGAAAAGGATAATCAACAAAGTTCATTTTAAATTTGAAAAATTAAATAAATAAATATTTATTTTCTTACATTAAGTCTAACATAAATTGTCTTATTATTCGAATTGTATTTTTAATTAAATGATGTCCACTTCCATACTATCTTCCGGTAATGTCTGAATCGGAACTTATATAATTAATATATATATATATATAATTATTAAAAACCAAATTTAGAGAATAATAAATATATAAGACATAATTTGTACTAAATATTATAAGATTCTTAATTTTAAATGTTTATTATTGATTATTTAATATTTTAAAAATAAATTTAATAATAAATTCAAAAATTGAATTTAAGGTTGGTCATTTTTTAAATATTTTTATTGATTTCTTAATTTAATATTCACTTTTCATTTTTATCAAAAAAAAATTCATTAAATTTATTTAGTTTTTTTATAACTATTTATTATTTATTCAATTTAATAGCAAATATTAAAAATTAATATTATAATTTGATGTTCAATTTTAATTTTTATCACAAACTTTTTATTAAATGTTTTATTAAATTTATTTCTTTATTTTGTAAATATTAAATAACCAATAATAAGTATTTAACATTAATAATTTAATAATATTTAGTGTTAATTATATTAAATAAAAGTATTTTAATTTATATCAATAAATAATACATACGGATAGTTAACCTCAATTATATTGGAGCACTTGAAAAAGTATTTAAGCACAATTTTTTTCACTAATATTCACAAATAGTAAGTAATATCAATCAAAATATTCAATTTAAATCACTACTGAATATAATTTATTAGCACATATATAATTCGCACTTGTATGAAACTAAAACACGTGTTGGGAATGTATAAACTAGAAACATGTTGATAAATATTATAAATATGAAAACAGTGATCAGAGGTGACGAGCGTACCAACATGCGCGACTAATATCGAGGTTCAATTTCTATTTTGTTGGTAGCTTTTTTTTCGAGACTTAATGAGCGGTTAAGCAAACAACTTCATACTGTTAATTTTGTGTCACAGATGCGCACGCATCTTAAAATTTCACTCTCATCATTTTTTCATAACGCGCCTAAAGAAGTATAACTTCAAAAAATCCAGGTGATTTAAATCTGGGGAACGGGCTTTTTTTATTGTGGCGTTCTCAAAGAAAAAGTTTATTCAAAGCCCATTGACAGCGTAGCCGAGCTGCGTGAACGAATTTCTCAAGCTGCTGAAGACATCAAATTTTACTTACTTTTGTTGGCTTTGGTAAAAGTGGCGCCACTATCTGTCTCGGTCGCTCATGGCAAGCATGTCCACTATCCATCTCTCACATCAATAAAAAATATTTAAATAAAAACATTTGAACTGAGTAAAATGGTTTGCAAAAATAATGAAAATTAACCACGATAACCGAAAAATAGTTACAGTTTGACCATATTTATAGGTTTTTCTTAAATGCCCATAAGTTCCAAACTGCATGGGATAGATTTTTTTTTTCTCATGATGGTTACAATCAATCCTGTCACCCCGTTTCGACTTGACGTTGAGTTCTGGGACATCCTGTATAGTTTTTGCTCAGATAATTACTTATCTAATTAAAAATAAGCTATTAGACATTTGTAAAAAAATATTACAATGTTGATATACAATATTTTACGAACTATGCTTTAGAATCTGTGGCATTCAAACTTTGTAAAATTATACCTATGTACTATATATAATTCCTATAACTTCAGTAGAAATTTAACGCTGTTTTCAGAGAACACATTAAAGTTTTTTACCACTGCTGTTATTGATATCGATATAATACGCTAAAAAGAGCAATTGTCACCCACATGACGCACGTCAATAGGACAGCTCAGCAGACTGTAGAAAGTTGGCATTACGTCGGAGTTGAGGAGCGCCGCAACTTGTTCCTTGTTGCCTTTCTTGCAGAGGTTGGAGACGGCCTGCGCTGCGAGTCTCTGAGTCTCGAGCTCGCCCTTGTCAAGTTTCTCCACAATGTTGGGTAGCAGGCCAGCGTCGATCACCGCCTGCACTTGTTGCTCATTCCCACAGAATATATTGTTCAGGAACCGTACAGCTAGTACATTGATCTCTTTTTCCTATAATCAGTTGAAGTGTAAAATTCATTGCTATAAATCAAAATAAATAATCATATTAATTGTAAAAGAATTAAGGACCTGTTAATTTAGGTCCACAATGAAAACATAAGGTTTAAACTTAGTAGTTAGTATATAGCAAATAACTTTCTCTTCAGATTATTGGTTAAACTAAAAACAATTGTATGCAATTTAAGCTCTACAGGAAATATTTATGAATGTCACCAACACACCAACTCCGGTTTGGAAACATCCCAGTTTATATTATATTTTTAATGATTGTTTTCAGTTCATTAGAATTTTATCAGTTAATACATAGAAGTCCATGTCACTTCCAAACATCACTATAAGTCACGCAATGATCCACCACCCTATAATAATAATAATACCCTGTAGCAGCGTGTGCGCTCCGGTAAATATTGCAAACTTAGCAAAACAATATGTCGAGGTTGAGAGCGCACACGGGCTTCAGTCGTCGTCCCTCCGCGATTATTAATGTAATAGAACTATATTATTTATCTCTATAGAAATCTCGTAAGGAAACTAGGGGTAAATTAACAATAAATACTTACAGAGCATCAAATAAGGTAAAACCCTTTCGACAAAAAAACTTGTTATACATGATTCTTGAACATATTGTCCAGTAATATCTTTTTTTTTTAAATCCTTAAACAAATACGTAAAATCTTTTATTGTTCTTACAAAGTTAAATACATGTGTTTGAGCCAATTATTTCAATTAGTTCATTTTTTTGATTATATGATCAGAATGAAATCGGACGCACCGACATCTTTTGATATGTGTCCTTCCTAATGCCAATTGGCTGACGACGCTGTAGCGTCATACGACTACACCGTTGGAGGGGCACCGCCGCCTGCGTCAGCCCTTACAAACATTATTGAGATCTAATCGCTCGAGTGCGTGTGACGACACCACATTACTTCGAAATACGTTGCTCGATTGTTCTCGCGGTTGTGTGACCGCGCCCGTGAGCATTTTTTGTTTAAAATAATATACCATCCGTTAACGTGGTGAAGAACATTTATTGAGGTTGAACACGCTTGTGTGCAGCATTGGGATTGCTGAAATAATCCAAGTTTCAGGCTGGATTGGGAGAGGAAGCACTTTCAGAAGTTCAAGGTTAGTGGATGATGTCCTTCGCTCATATTCAATTGGATGTAACAATTGAAATAGTTGTCTGTCGTCCATTACTAATTGAGCTATATTATTTCTTTTTTTATGCTAGTCAGTGTAGACCATATTTTAGATTACTAAATACATATACACATGTTCATTCCTCATGGGAGGTATATGTTAGTTTAGCTCGAATTTACGGATAGGGAATTAGTCAGATCGCAACTTAATTGCAATCACGACAATCGCCCAAGCCGAGGTCCTGCCACTTTGGCACCCTTGTGCATGAGTTGTCTAAAACTTTCGTGGCTGAGTGCCCTAAGCGCTCGCCCCCAAGTCCGGCGAAGCTGTAAAAGCCATCAGCAGCTCTGTTTTAAATAGGGCCCCTAAGGCTAACAGTATAATCAGTCAGAAAAAAAAATAGATATCCATATATGTCCCATGTTGGAAAATGCTAAAACTGTCCGCTTTTCTAGTATAAATATGGTATCTACCTCAGGCTATTGTCAATCTTCTTGTTTTACCTTGTCTCTGTTTTAACTAAAGCATTATTTTAACCCATAACCTCTGAATGTTTTCTATTCACATGATATATAACTGAAGTATTGACTGCAAAAAGAACCATGTTAGTACAGTTCTTAACCATTAACAGTGACAATCTTCAATGATATGACACATGTAAATTAGTATTAACAACTGATTTAAGATCACCCACCTGATGAGATAACAGAGCTGGGAAGTGAAATAATGCACCACAGTTCAACACAACCTGAGCCTGCTTTTCAGTACCAGTAACTATATTACTGACAGCCGTTAAAGCAGCAGTCTGTACTTCGACTTCCTTATGAGAGAGCAGAGGTATCAGTTTAGGGACAATGCCAAACGCAATAACCGTCTGGATGAGGTAATTGCCACTATCTGCTAGATAGCTTATCGTCCATGCAATGTCCTTTAGGATCTGAAAAAAAGTGATTATAAAATTAAAATTTGTAGCCACTGAGCAATATAGTCTATGAGTAAACTAATAATTCTGTTACATACATAGATGTAGTTATTATACTACATCTATGGTTACATATATGTTGCAATTTTTTGTTTTTGTTTAATATGGGGCTGTTTCTTAATTCAGTGACCTTTTAAATTTCCTTCACAGCAACTTTAAATGCAACACTACTCCCATCAACTGCCATCTAACAACAGAGCCCTTAAGAGCAATCTGCCATCGATTACCTTGAAAAGGGTAAAAAATCACTGGCAAATATTATTCAGAGCACAGATTCGATATTGATTTGAAACAAAAACGACCGCATTTGATAAAGAAAAATTATTGTTCTGTCACAATAATGTCCAGGTGTACACTTGAGTGATGGGTGGTCACCATGGCAAAAATCCATAAATAGAGCTACAAACTGCTAGCCCATCCAACATATTCTCCAGATTTAGCCCCCTGCCGCTATTTACTGTTTCCAAACATAACGAAAAGGTTATCACTGAAACAAACACCTATTTTAAGGGCCTTGAGAAAACCTATTATTTGGAGGAATAAAAAAATTTGAATAAAGCTGGAATAAATGTATCAAGCTTAAAAGAGAGTAAATTAAAATAATAAATAACATATTATTCAAAAAGTCACTGACTTATCAACTGCACTACAGCTACTATAGAGACTACACAGGGCACTTTTTTACTTAAACCATTTGATAAGTTAAAAATGTTTCGAATATTTGTATCAAACGGAAGCTATAAGGTTACTAATGTACTAATGAGTGTACTACTCTGTCAAACAAATACTGAGAAAAGATCAACAATACACAAAATGTTAGTTAAAGATAACAAATGAAAGTAATAATGCTTTACAAAACAGAAGGTAGCCAAATTGAAATTATATTTTTTCTCAGTAGCCAATAGACATACTTCCTTCCTCTTATGCCTATCCATAATGTTTTTAACTTGCACTCACCCATAATTTATTTTCAAGTCTGACAATAATTATAGAAAATCATTATTTTCATCTGGCTTTTGTGAATATTCTTAATTATATTAAATAAATCAACCATTTAAATTTAGTCTTGCCTAAAATAAATATAGCATACTTTTAAGATCAACATTCAGAGTAGCTTGTCATACTTTTAGATCACCTAAAACAGGTTTTGACTTTTTATGTTTACTAACATAAAAAAGTCAGATTATTTAATAAAGTTAATTACTTAAGTTCTTATCACAGAAATTAATTCTCTAACTGTTTACTAGAATGTAACTATATGTGTATGTATGATAACAAAAATACAGTAACTTACCTCTGTGTCATTGTGCATGATCATCATATTGAGAACAGGAAGTATTTTTAGAATAACTTTGAATGGTAGAGGTGGGTCCTTACTCCTGCACAGGTTCATAATCACCCATGTGACTTGACTTGGGACTGAAATAACTGTATTTGGCTTTATAAAGCTGAGCAATGAGTTCACAAGTCCTTGTTCAATCACAAAATCTCGTAGAACTGGCCCATCATCAATGATGTTACCTAAGGCCCAGAGTGTCAGCTCACAAATATTTATAAGCGGAGATGTGAGTAGTTGCAGGAGGGCTGGTACGGCACCAGCATCTACTAATTTATTAATCTGTGCTGAATCACCAGAAGCTATGTTTGCTAAGGCCCATACAGATTCATATTGAACTTTGGAATTGTCGGTTCTGGACAGACATTGAATGAGGATAGGAAGGATGCCTGTGTCTATTATTTCATCAATTGGGTGGTTCTCATCACAAGTCAACAGCTTCCTGCATTGTTTGACTGCTGTTAGCTGGATAGCTGGGTTGTCTACCTTGGCGACATCTATAATCAACTCCTTGAGGTCAG
This sequence comes from Saturnia japonica, assembly GCA_033032175.1. NCBI lineage: Eukaryota > Metazoa > Arthropoda > Insecta > Lepidoptera > Saturniidae > Saturnia > Saturnia japonica. The sequence goes on from CM065331.1 coordinate 10,334,886, forward strand.
TTGAATCAAATGTCCTTTCAGTTTCCTTTTCATCTAACGAGGAGCAGATTAATGCCTTTTGCTGTATGTTAAGAGTCTCTTTCCTTTTATTCTTTCTAAGTTTCACATTGACTTCATTCCTCCAACTGGGTGTCTCCTGAAATACATTGTCAATTCAAAACTGAGTTACTTATAGGTTCTCAAGGAGTTTCCATTATTCCTAGTGCATTACTTATTTCATTATGGACCTCAATTCACTATATTTAAAATAACATATAACTATAGTAACACTAACTGTATAGATTTTTTTTTGCTCCTGTTCCTGAAGAAGGAACTACATTGCTAAGTCTTGTCCGTCTTACCTTTAAAGAGATTGTAAGATATGTAATAGGTAGCTGGTTTAAATCTTGACAGACTAAATGTATTATAATATTTTTTAACTTAATACAGAATTAGTGAGTTAATCATAATATTTAGAACACTGACTTATCACTCATGTAAAAATAATACCACCTATTGTATATTGTATTAATTTCTTCTAAGACATTTTATTAAATTAATTAAATATTATAAGAGCCATTAAGTCCCAAAAAAATCAAAGAAATTTTATTCAGTTTAGGCACAGACAAATGTCTACTGGTTCAAATCCAGCAAGAAACGATTGAGTTTAACAACTTTTCTTTTAAATTGTTTTTACATTATTTTTAATGCTTACAATTATTATTATTTTTAATGGAATAAAAGAGAGTGAATCACTTCCAGATATCCCTATCATTTTAAATTAATGATCCAATTTATGATATAGTTTGGACAATACATCTTGCATATTATCATGATTATAAACTTATTATCTGGCAAATCTGTACTTTATTTTAGAACCTTTTTTTTTAACGGGGGGACGGGTGGTTATGTGAGACTCCTACTCACTAAAACTCCACGGTGAACCATCCGCCGCCGCGCGCCTCGATGGAAGCGACGCGGAACCTGCGGTAGTATGCAACCGCGTCGCCCCACAACACAATTACTTAAAAAACATTTATTAGTCTTCATTCAAAATATAATAATAGTTATTGATACTTACGTCGTCATCTTTGGCAGTATTCTTCAACATACGCATGCGGTTTTCTGATACAGTAGTCATTTTTTTATGTATTAAAACACAGTTTCTTCTTCTTTAAATAATGGCAACGTTTGTGTAAACGAAGGAGATTTATCGTAAACTAAGACATGATTATTAATTTATTACTTTATAACAACAAAGAGTTTATAAAAAGTCTAGAGAAAATACGTCGAAATAAAACAATGAACACAATCACAGACTATTAGATGTACAAGACATGCCAAGTAATCTTCATACAAAAAATAATAACGCTACGTAATGTCAATTGACACACTAGACTTCGTCGTCTCTATCTCTTTGTCATCTATCCTTGTCGTTCAAAATTGAATTGTCTGAAGTCAGTAACAGAGAACATAAGTTCATTTCAAACTTTTGTACAAGTATAATTTTGTTAATTAAAAGTTTACAGTGTTTAGTTTGTAGTGAAAATAGAGTGAATTGTGTTTATTTTTAACATACAACTTATTGTTTGTAATCGTATCGGATAAGTGCTGCGTTTACAACTGCATCAGCTCTAAGCCTGTAGTTTATCTTCAAGCTTTTCCAAGAACTGAGAAAAGATTTCAAACATGGTTAAAATCTATAAATGATCCTGCTTTAGTGAACCTTAATAAGAGCGAGATCATATCACAGCGAAGAGTTTGCCGAAAACATTTTGAAACAAAGTTTATTCGACAAAAACTGACTAAAGGAATTCGGTTTGTTCTGACTCGTGATGCCTATCCTTCTTTATTTTCTGAACAGGAAATCGAAAGTGGCATACCTAATAGAAACGAAATCGGTAAGTTCACAATATAATTGTTTAAAGTTAGGTTATGTTGATATTTATATTGTAATAGTGCTGAGACATATTAGAGAATTACTGTGACTATCGATAATGAAAATTTATTAATTTGTTTGCTATTTTCATAAATGGAAATGGACCATGTTTAAAAGTATAACAAAAGCAGAATTATTGTTAATAAAGTATCTTCTGTACATGATAGTTTATTTTACGAGGGTCATGTGGTATATATTGTGTAAGTTTATGTTGTTTTTTGTTGGTCTCTCGATGTTATTGAAAGTATTTTTTTATGAATGCCTTAATATTCTAGTTTTAATAGTTATAAAAAAAGTTAATTTTAATTTGTGCTCAATTACAAACAATCCCTTTTTTTTATTTTTAAAAATCATACATCTGTATGGCTGCGTAGTAAAAATTATGATTGTTTAAAAAAGGTTTTGTTTCGTATAGCATTCTCAGTAAGTTCTTATTCAAAGTAACATGATTTTAGGCTGAAAATAAGGAACTCAATCACGTTGATAGTTCATTGATAACATATTTACTATACATTCACGCCTTAAATAAATAAAACAGTGCATCTCATTTCAGGAAGTAATATTAATTATAGTGATGATTCATGTGTGCCCGTTCATCTCCATGATCATACATATAACTTGGATTCGAGTTTGGAAATATCAAAACCTATAGGAGCGCAGTCTGAAGAACTTAATAACTCTTCCTCAAGTAAATAGCAAATCATACATTTAATTCTATCGCATATGTTATGCATTACTAAATAATATGAACTTTGAATAAACAGTTTCGTTTCATCTCATTTTGAAATCTTATTAATTATACATTATATATAGCTTTTTCCCAAGTAATAAATTAGAAATAAAAATTTAAAGCTTACAGGACATTGCATATAATACAAATTTATATTAAGATTCTTAATAAATAAAAACAATAATATTAGGGAACACTGATTAACGTACATTGTATATTTCAGAAATACCAGAACTTGGTAAAGACAAAGAACATAGCAATATCTATACTAACTTGACAAATTTTGTAATAGGTCCATCGACTTCTCACCAGGATGATACACAGCCTCAGGTTGCCATAGGTACAATTCGAGGTGATTAATTTAAAATATTTACAACTGATACTAGTATTTATACAAATGTATTAAAAATTGTATGTCACTGTTCTCTTTTTTTTTACATATTTACTTTTTTAGAAATTCCAACGAAAATAGAGAAATTCGCCAAGAGTTACAGAAAATATTACGACTTTGACACCAAAATGTAAGAAAATATATACTAAATGTTTAAAATTGATGAACTCCAGGAGACAGCTTAATTTTCAAAGAAGGCTGCCAACCACTATATTATTTACTTTATAGGGGTATTTCAGGAGATCGTTATGTAGTTATGTGATTAAGAGACGTTTCATGTATTTAAGTTATATTTTTTTAATACTCCTTAATTATAGTCGATTAATGGTTATCGTGAAGTACTATACAATCGTCGCTGGTGTTATTTTCAAGTCATGATTTTTGTTAATTTTATGTTGTGATTTATATAACTTTAAATATTACTATATAAATAGCTGATTATTATTTCGCTTATAGCCGGTATATATTTCCTGACAAAAATTCAAATGTTTAGTGTAACTTAACTTTTAAACAGAGTCTGGCCGTGCTATAACTTTGCAACAATAAAAAACTGGTCAAATAAACACTTGGACACGGACAAAAAAAAATTTAAGTGTAAAGATTATCTTTTTGTATCATAAAATATGTTAATGTATTGTAAATAAGTCAAATTTTTATTGCTCAGAAATATCATAGTCAGATTCATTTCTTTTATCGATAAATATTTATATAAGCTACCCTATCTCTACATCCGTTTAATAATGTTGCTAGTTTATAAAACTTAGGTCGGAAGTATATTTTCGAATGGTATCATTTAAAAATGACGTTGCCTAGTGCATAGACCAATAACCAGAGGATAGACGACCATCTTAGAACAATAGTTTTGTTTTGTTAGCGAAGTGATTTACATATATTCACAGACGATACACATACACAACTTATCTATAGATACCAATTTATACATTTCATTCATGATTGATATCTCCATCGCATTTACTCTTGAAGTGGCCTAATGAGCCGTCCGCTACCTCTCTCTTTCCCTCATTATATTTGTATATATGGTACTTGTCAAATTAGGTTAGTGATGGAATCATAGATTTAAATCGGTACTTTACGGTAAATAAGTAAACTAGTGATGTATTTTCGTGTCAATCGGTATTTTACTAAACAAATTACCGGTTATTATCGATATTTTTGCGACGGACACCATTTTACTAGATTTATCAAACTGAGTCTTAAAATAAAAGAAACGTAAGGATTACATAATATTTATTGTTATTGGGATTTACAAATATTAACATGCCATAAAACTTTCCCTTCATACTTCACGGGCTTAGGACCGGCTTTATGCATTGTTTTAAAACCTCAGACCTAGGAATTTCGGCAGGATCTTTAAGTGTTATGTGGTGGTTTTTATTTTAATTCATACCTTATGTTGGCTCTATATTGTGTAATTTTGGCGACATTTTACATGATGTAGTTTGGTTATTTTGCACAAGTGGATTATAAATACCTAACTGGGAACATGCATTTTAAGTTCACTTATAACTCCCTGTAAAATTTTAAAAATGGAGCCTCGATCTTGTAGAAGCTATGTTTGAATATTGCAAGATAGATAATTACATTTGGGTAAATACTTATTGTTTAACATTGACTTTGGCTGAAATGTGTAATAACAGTAAGAACAGTTGCCATTCAATAAAAGAAAGACGGAGCGCATGGAACTAAATGTGAAACCAGAAAAAAGGAAATACAAAATGGAACATTATTACAATTAAATGATCATAAGAATAAAAATATTACCATAAAACAATAGTTATTAAAAGTATATAAAATAAGTTTCTTAATATGACTCATGAATGTAGACAAAAAGTACAGAAATAACAGAATTAATCATCAATATAAAAATCAATCGCTCACAACGTATTTCTCAATATTATTACAGACAGGGAAAACAAATTCATATTACAATTAATTAATTAAGATCATAAGAATAAAACATTACAAAATATTAACATAAAACAAAAGTTATTAAAAGTATACTTATAAAATAATTTTCTTAATATGAATCATGAATGTTGTTAAAAAATACACCAGACAAATTTGCATGCTTCATAAAATATTTGTATGAGTAATTAGTAAATATTACACATAATGCCTAATTAAGTAATTAGAAACAAAGAAAATATGCTAGATTATGACATGATTACATACTAGAATTACATAATTATTATTTACCTTAAAAATCATAACAATACATGTGAGTATATTCATGCATGTTTTAAATTTTATTTTATAATTGATTCTGATTTAATCAATCAATGTTATATTATGTACATTAGATAACTAAGAACATTACCTAATAATAACAATGAATTATTAATAATATATTACAACTAGTAGTAGTACTATATTTTAAAAACAATGTAAACAAAATTTGCATACTCGTTAGAATTAACTATGAGGCATACTGAAGGAATTCTGTTAGTAATTGCATAGTAATATATTTTGCAAAGGCATAGATATAGGTATCTAGATCCAGTAATAATATATCTATACATAATAATAGTTAATAGGGGAATTAAAATAAAGACAATTTTAGTTGCAGAAACTATGATAATAATAAGTAGTACCTATACAGTTAAATATGATTATGTAGTACTACGCCTTCTAACTGATCTGTAACTAAATCCTTTTGTAGCTTTAGTATGGATTAAACTTTCCATTTCTACATCTTTAGATCTGGAATCAATATTATGCATTCGTCTGTTAAAATTAATGCACCATTGTTTTACTTGCATTCTAATAAATAACAAATAACCAAAAAGCTTTGAGAAAAGTTTCTTTGTGCATCTCACAATTGTACAATGTAGTATCATTTTTCTGTTCCAATGAACATTCTCAGGGGGAATAAAGTTCTATATGAATTCAGTGTCGTCAGTTTGAAAATTATCAATGTATGATCCATATTTTTATTGGTTTACTAAATTTTGAAGGGTACCTAACATTTTGTCATCATCATTAGCACAATTTGTAAATAATGACTTACCAGTAGTGATGTTATTAATTAATAAAGTTTTATAAGCCGAGACAAAGTGAGTACAATCTGGGTTGGTATTGAAATTACCATGTGCTCTTATTAGACCAAAAAATTTTTCTAATGGATCTTGGTTTAGTCGTCTGAGACTTAGAAATTTTACACCCTCAATAGAGCGTAAATCAGACCACAGATGTTTCATAGTTTTAATATTATGCATAAAATGCTTCAGTGACAAAGGCTTGCTTTCCCTTTCAACGGAAGAATCAAACCACATTGAATTTAGTTTCTTCACAGCATTATTCCAGAAATCTATGTGTTCAGAATTTAAAGATAGAGCATGTTGCAATTTATAACCAGAGTGACCAAAACCATTTAAACTATCAAACAAATCATTTATAAATAAAAGTATTTCTACTGTGAAAAGATCATTATCAATATCCACATTCGGAATAGAATATTCATGCTCCTGTAGAAAAAGCAGGGACTTCATATAAACTTCAAGCGATGTAGCCACTTGTCTGCTGAATACTTGAGCAGCTAGTTTAACCTGGAAATATACAATAAAGTAATTTTATTTATAAAATAAAAAAATAATGCGGGGCAAAGCTAGTATCCATAATATACAGACGAAGTCGCGGGTACCAGCTAGTAAATATATATTCAGTAGTATCGGAGATGAAAATGACTAAAATATGTTGAGATCTCTTTAGTATGGGCAATCATACATCACTTTTGTCAAGCAGAGTGGTCATTTTATAAACTTCACATGCGACTGGGATTTTAATAATTTTACTTACATAGGTACATAGTGTATATAAATGATTTCACGCCTATACAGGTTGATTTTTGAGATGGGTCAGTGAGAATTTTACTTACCTTCATTTTATCATATGATGTAGGTTTAACATGTTTGTCGGTGACTCGCCTATATATTTTAACACGAAAAGCTCGCGCATCTATTTCACTCAACATGGGAAAAATCCATAAGCGTACCCGCTACGTTTCTCTTTCACACAAAGAAACACTCACACAAAGGCATACTCATTGATATTCTTCCGCCATATTGGTCTGTGGCCGCCATTTTCATTGGAATTGTCAAAATTGACAAAACAAATTGAACCGCCATTGTTCGTTGTTTAAACTTTATATTTGTTAATTTGTGGAATTGTAATCGCATTTTATTTTGCTCGAGATGGAGTAAAAACATTTGTTTTAAAGAATATTATCAAGGAGGTAGTATTTGCAATTTTTAAAGCTGGATTCATAGTTAGAGCCACAGTTAGTGATCAAAGCTCTGCCAATGTTGCAGCTAATAATATCGGACTCAAATAGAGAACTTGTACGCAGTGAAGGCTACAATGATAATAATGTTTCCTATAACATTAATAGTAACCGGCTATATCACATCTATGATGTACCTCATTTACTAAAATGTTTTCGCAATAATTTTTAGAAGAAAGATCTTCTCATCGGTAATCGGCGTGCTAAGTGGGAGTACATTGAAATTCTTTATAAAGTAGATGGAAATGGTGGACGAGCAAGAAGCACTAAACTCACCGACAAACATGTTAAACCTACATCATATGATAAAATGAAGGTAAGTAAAATTCTCACTGACCCATCTCAAAAATCAACCTGTATAGGCGTGAAATCATTTATATACACTATGTACCTATGTAAGTAAAATTATTAAAATCCCAGTCGCATGTGAAGTTTATAAAATGACCACTTTGCTTGACAAAAGTGATGTATGATTGCCCATACTAAAGAGATCTCAACATATTTTAGTCATTTTCATCTCCAATACTACTGAATATATATTTACTAGCTGGTACCCGCGACTTCGTCTGTATATTATGGATACTAGCTTTGCCCCGCATTATTTTTTTATTTTATAAATAAAATTACTTTATTGTATATTTCCAGGTCAAACTAGCTGCTCAAGTATTCAGCAGACAAGTGGCTACATCGCTTGAAGTTTATATGAAGTCCCTGCTTTTTCTACAGGAGCATGAATATTCTATTCCGAATGTGGATATTGATAATGATCTTTTCACAGTAGAAATACTTTTATTTATAAATGATTTGTTTGATAGTTTAAATGGTTTTGGTCACTCTGGTTATAAATTGCAACATGCTCTATCTTTAAATTCTGAACACATAGATTTCTGGAATAATGCTGTGAAGAAACTAAATTCAATGTGGTTTGATTCTTCCGTTGAAAGGGAAAGCATGCCTTTGTCACTGAAGCATTTTATGCATAATATTAAAACTATGAAACATCTGTGGTCTGATTTACGCTCTATTGAGGGTGTCAAATTTTTAAGTCTCAGACGACTAAACCAAGATCCATTAGAAAAATTTTTTGGTCTAATAAGAGCACATGGTAATTTCAATACCAACCCAGATTGTACTCACTTTGTCTCGGCTTATAAAACTTTATTAATTAATAACATCACTACTGGTAAGTCATTATTTACAAATTGTGCTAATGATGATGACAAAATGTTAGGTACCCTTCAAAATTTAGTAAACCAATAAAAATATGGATCATACATTGATAATTTTCAAACTGACGACACTGAATTCATAGAGAATTTTATTCCCCCTGAGAATGTTCATTGGAACAAAAAATTGATACTACATTGTACAATTGTGAGATGCACAAAGAAACTTTTCTAAAAGTTTTTTGGTTATTTGTTATTTATTAGAATGCAAGTAAAACAATGGTGCATTAATTTTAACAGACGAATGCATAATATTGATTCCAGATCTAAAGATGTAGAAATGGAAAGTTTAATCCATACTAAAGCTACAAAAGGATTTAGTTACAGATCAGTTAGAAGGCGTAGTACTACATAATCATATTTAACTGTATAGGTACTACTTATTATTATCATAGTTTCTGCAACTAAAATTGTCTTTATTTTAATTCCTCTATTAAGTATGCAAATTTTGTTTACATTGTTTTTAAAATATAGTACTACTACTAGTTGTAATATATTATTAATAATTCATTGTTATTATTAGGTAATGTTCTTAGTTATCTAATGTAACATTGATTGATTAAATCAGAATCAATTATAAAATAAAATTTAAAACATGCATGAATATACTCACATGTATTGTTATGATTTTTAAGGTAAATAATAATTATGTAATTCTAGTATGTAATCATGTCATAATCTAGCATATTTTCTTTGTTTCTAATTACTTAATTAGGCATTATGTGTATTATTTACTAATTATTCATACAAATATTTTATGAAGCATGCAAATTTGTCTGGTGTATTTTTTAACAACATTCATGATTCATATTAAGAAAGTTATTTTATAAGTATACTTTTAATAACTTTTGTTTTATGTTAATATTTTGTAATGTTTTTATTCTTATGATCTTAATTAATTAATTGTAATATGAATTTGTTTTCCCTGTCTGTAATAATATTGAGAAATACGTTGTGAGCGATTGATTTTTATATTGATGATTAATTCTGTTATTTCTGTACTTTTTGTCTACATTCATGAGTCATATTAAGAAACTTATTTTATATACTTTTAATAACTATTGTTTTATGGTAATATTTTTATTCTTATGATCATTTAATTGTAATAATGTTCCATTTTGTATGTCCTTTTTTCTGGTTTCACTTTTAGTTCCATGCGCTCCGTCTTTCTTTTATTGAATGGCAACTGTTCTTACTGTTATTACACATTTCAGCCAAAGTCAATGTTAAACAATAAGTATTTACCCAAATGTAATTATCTATCTTGCAATATTCAAACATAGCTTCAACAAGATCGAGGCTCCATTTTTAAAACTTTACAGGGAGTTTTATGTGAACTTAAAATGCATGTTCCCAGTTAGGTATTTATAATCCACTTGTGCAAAATAACCAAACTACATCACGTAAAATGTCGTCAAAATTACACAATATAGAGCCAACATAAGGTATGAATTAAAATAAAAACCACCACATAACACTTCAAGATCCTGCCGAAATTCCTAGGTCTGAGGTTTTAAAACAATGCATAAAGCCGGTCCTAAGCCCGTGAAGTATGAAGGGAAAGTTTTATGGCATGTTAATATTTGTAAATCCCAATAAGAATAAATATTATGTAATCCTTACGTTTTTTTTATTTTAAGACTCAGTTTGATAAATCTGGTAAAATGGTTGCCGTCGCAAAAATATCGATAAAAACCGGTAATTTGTTTAGTAAAATACCGATTGACACGAAAATACATCACTAGTTTACTTATTTACCGTAAAGTACCGATTTAAATCTATGATTCCATCACTAACGTAATTTGACAAGTACCATATATACAAATATAATGAGGGAAAGAGAGAGGTAGCGGACGGCTCATTAGGCCACTTCAAGAGTAAATGCGATGGAGATATCAATCATGAATGAAATGTATAAATTGGTATCTATAGATAAGTTGTGTATGTGTATCGTCTGTGAATATGTGTAAATAACCTCGCTAACGAAACAAAACGAATGTTCTAAGATGGTCGTCTATCCTCTGGTTATTGGTCTATGATTAATACCACCGTCTCTTTTACTCTTGTGCAAGTCGTATATATAACCCCTTTTGCATCCTTTTCTTTCGGAACTTATTATATGAATATTTAGTTTCGAATAGTGGTGAAAACTGGAATACGTACCGATAACGTTTTGTTGAATCGGTAAACTAGTGGGGTACTTTACGATTTATTTTTGAATGATTTTACCGGTTCTTATTAAAGTTCTTTTAGAATTTATTTTCATGTATTTACTCACAATAAAATAAAACTGCACATACAAGAACTCATTAATTATTTTTATTACAATTACAATATATACATAACATAATGGATATTAAAAGTTTCATTAGATTTTGTAACAATTAGCAATCGACCGCCAATTCTTACGCTTTAATTACAATAAAATATAGTATTAAAATACGGTACTCATCGAAAAAGTAGCTATATTGTATTAAAATACAATATATAATATACATAATATAATATGTAATATAATACACTATAGTGAAATAATGTTTAGAATCAAATCCGTAATTGAAATTGAACCTTTTCGTAATATTAGTCATAGATGATTGTTTATAAGAATGTCGAGTAGGTAATCAAAAATGGTTAAAGTTGAACAAATAAAATGATTAATTGTTACACGCAAATCAACTTTTCCTTCATACTTTACGGACTTAGGACCGACTTTATGCATTCGTTTTCAGAACCGTATGTATTGTATTATAGGATGATAAAATGCATGAAGGTGTATTTAAAAAGAAGACTGCGTGTTTGTTGATTCCTAGAGAATCAATACGAATTAGACAAATATTAGCAGTATAAAAAATAAATATTAACTAACAATATACAAGTAATTAACAAATTAAAGAAATTGCTATATATAAATAATAAGCCAATGTACTTCACACCAAACAATTACAAAGGAAATTCCGCTAGGCTTTTAAATATTACAATAAACATTATTAGGTTCTATACAGATTTTGACTTATGTGTGTCATGCATTTACAAAATTATATATATTATAATAATAGTATTAATGATATAACAATATTGTTTCACATTAAATGATATTTATTTATATACTAATAAACTTAAAACCTAGAATTATTAAAATAATATAAACTAGATAGAACTTATGTATTTGAACCAAGGCATGATAAAAAAAAATTAAGACTTAATCTACATTTACTATAAAAATATTTCTTAAACATATCTTAAATAGCAAAAAAAATTGATGTAGTTTGATTTATTAAATTGTATATTGTACAATAGGCATGATAATTTTGTTATGAATTTAAAAAATTATACTATAATAATATTACTGGTGTAACAATATTGTTTTACATTATATTTACCTATATGTAATTTACTTATATACAAAAATCATATACAGTATAAAGAACTTAAGTATTTAAACCAATGCATCATAATTATTATTATGTATTTACAAAACTATGACATAATAATACTATTGATGTAATATTATATCACATTATTATGTAATTTAATTACTTATAAATAACATACAGATTACTTCAAAATATTGCATAAGAAACTAAATCCTAATCTACATTTATAAAACCATTCCTTTCAACAGCCTTTAGGTTACAAAATATTTTACAATTTCTTAAGACTGGAATTATTAAAATAAAATGCATCAGAACCAATGCATGAAAAAAAAAATTATGCGTTTATAAAGTTATAATATTACTGATTTGACATTATTGTCTTACATTATATAAATATATTATTTATTTATAAAAAAATAACATACTGATAACTTTAAAACATGATATAAAAACTAAATCCCAACTACATTTACTATAAAAATAATTCTTTCAACAAGTCTTAAATTGTAAAAGAAAGTGATGTACCTTCATTTACAATAATATAGAATAGCCCTTATGTGTTTGGAACAAGGCATGATAAATTTTGTTATGTATTTACAAAATTATAATAATATTTCTGGTTTAACAATATTTGTATTACATTAAATATGTTATTTATTTATTTCAAAAATAACATACTGGTAACTTTAAAATATGGTATAAAAAACTAAGTCCTAATTTACATTTACTTTAAAAATATCTCTTTCAACATCTCGTAAATTGCAAAAAAAAAGTGATTTACCTTCATTTAAAATAATATAGAATAGCCCTTATGCGTTTGGAACAAGACATGATATATTTACAAAATTATAATAATATTACTGGTTTAACAATATTTGTCTTACATTTTATGTTATTTATTTATTTCAAAAATAACATACTGGTAACTTTACACAATGGTATAAAAAACTAAGTCCTAATTTACATTTACTTTAAAAATATCACTTTCAACATCTCTTAAATTGCAAAAATAATGTGATGTACCTTCATTTAAAATAATATAGAATAGCCCTTATGTGTTTGGAACAAGACATGATATATTTACAAAATTATAATAATATTACTGGTTTAACAATATTTGTCTTACATTTTATGTTATTTATTTATTTCAAAAATAACATACTTACTGGTAACTTTACACAATGGTATAAAAAACGAAGTCCTAATTTAAATTTACTTTAAAAATATCACTTTCAACATCTCGTAAATTGCAAAAAAAAAGTGATTTACCTTCATTTAAAATAATATAGAATAGCCCTTATGTGTTTGGAACAAGACATGATATATTTACAAAATTATAATAATATTACTGGTTTAACAATATTTGTCTTACATTTTATGTTATTTATTTATTTCAAAAATAACATACTGGTAACTTTAAAACATGGTATAAAAGACTAAGTCCTAATTTACATTTACTTTAAAAATGTCTCTTTCAACATCTCTTAAATTGCAAAAAAAAGTGATGTACTTTAATTTAAAATAATATAGAATAGCCCTAATATATTTGGAACAAAGCATGATACATTTTGTTATGTATTTACAAAATTATACTATAATAATAACATTACTGATGTAATATTGTTTTATGAACTACAAAATTATATACAAAAGTTATACAATGTACCTTGATTTATGAAAATAATATGTACTTAGTAAAACTTATGTAAGGGATTATTATTAATTGGAAAACAAAACATTTACAACTGAACATAATAAGAAGAGTAACAAAGTCTCATAGTATAATGCTCAGTAATCAAATGAACATAAAAATGAACTAGAAGGCGTCACATTATATTATACATATAGCACAGTGTTTTTAATTAATGAGGTATTAAATTGGTTGAGGTTGAAAATACAGTTAAATGAAAAATAACTGCTGGACAAATGATCGCTTCAATAAAATATCTCCATGTGTATACATCTGGGTTTTTCTTGGATTGTAATTTACTCACAATTAATAAGTGCACTAATATAAACGATATAAAAATGGAACAATTATGTACTTCGCCTCCTTACTGATCTATAACCAAATCCTTTAGTAACACTTGTTCTAATTAAAGTTTCCATTTCTGCATGTTTAGGCCTTGAATCAACATTATGGACTCGTCTATTGAAATTTATGCACCATTGCTTAACTTGCATTCTAATAACAAACAACCAAAAAACTTTCATAAAATCTGCTTTGTGTGTTACACAATTATACCATTTCATATCAACTGTTTATTCCAATGAATGTATTATTAACTCAGAGTAAATATAAACACTACAAATTGATGGTAGCATTCTATCAATAATATATATACTTTGCCACACAATTAAACTTAAGTTTTTGGATGGATAAAATAATCTATCAACATTAGAACTATACTCCCTTAATTCTATCAAAGAATGACAAGGTTCCTTCTCAGACAACAGGGCTTTTTTACAATTCTTGCATTCTTTACATTGCAAATTTGGTATTAAGTAATGACAAATAGAACCAGCAATATATGATACAGTTTTGTTTTGTAGAACATTCTCAGAAGGAATTACATTCTCTATGAAGTGAACACTAATATCAGGTTGAATATCATCATTATGAAATCCATATTTTTTGCGATTTACAAAATTTTCAAGTGTACCTAACATTTTATCATCATCATTGGCATAATTAGTGTACAGTGACTTGCCAGTGGTTATGTTGTTAATCAATAAAGTTTTAAAAGCAGAAACAAAATGATTACAGTCGGGATTTATACTGAACTGACCATGTGCTCTTACTTGTCCAAAAAAGTTTTCTAATGGGTCTTGATTTAAACGTCTGAGACTCAAAAATTTCACACCGTCAATTGAACATAAGTCGGTCCATAAAAGTTTAATTGATTTAATATTATGTATAAAATGCTTAAGTGATAAGGGCTTGCTTTCCCTTTCGTTGGAAGAGTCAAACCGCATTGAATCTAGTTTTTTCACAGCAGTATCCCAAAATTCCAAATGTTCTGAATTTAATGACAAAGCATGCTGTAATTTATCTCCAGAGAAACCAAAACCATTTAGGCTATCAAATAAGTTATTAACAAACAAAAGGATTTCTGCTGTGAATAAACCACTTTCAATGTCTATATTTGAATGAGCATACTCATGTTCCTGTATATATAACAGTGACTTCATATATACTTCCAGTGATGTGGACACTTGTCGGCTGAAAACCTGAGCTGCAAGTTTGACCTGGAAGAATATATACAATAATATAATAAATAAAGTAGCCAAGTAAAAAGTCATCAAATAAAAAAAAAGTTGACCCTGCAAGGGTACCAGGCAGATGTGAAACATCTTAGTGGATATTTGAAAAAATACGACGGGTGATCCCGAAATATGACAAACCAAAGGAAAGTCCCTGTGAAGATGCTTATTTTATCACTATATGTATGGCTGTCGTGACCCCTACCACTCAACTTGATCACTGGATATACACCGGCTAATACCGAAACAACAAACCACCAGAAAGTCACCGTGAAATTGTTTATTTTGTAACAATGTGTATGGTAGTCATAACCCTTACCACTAAACCATTTTGTGTTATCTCCGGACATACAAACAGATAGACATACAGACAAAATAATTTTTTATGCTACATTCGTGGTCAGTATCGTTCATATAGTAATGTGTAACAGAAAATTTTGAAAGAAATTACATGTTCAGACAGAACTACAGATTTATTAATATAGATGTGTTATTGGCAATATATGAAATGTCGGAATTTGAGTGAGTGGGACTGAATGAAATAAAGAGAATGACTACATACTTTGCCTAGGTATTCTATATATGTACGTTACAAAATACCAATGATGCTCGGTTAGATTAGGTTGTACTTGTGAACAAGTACTAGCGAGCCAACCTTGTCAGCAGTTGGCGAATGCCACAGTCTCAATAGAATGCGTAGGAAATGATATAAATGACGTTTATACCTCAATAAAACAGTTCGTACAAGTCCGGTCGTTACACTGCTATGCCAATTCCACGATGAATATAGGCATGAAAATCATGTATGTTACATGCCATGGTTTCATCACGATGTTTTTCTAAACTAAAAGGCTGACCTTATAGTTAAGGTAAGTAAGTACCCAAGTATTCATGTATTCATTATAGTTTTGAAACCTATAATGACCGATACAATTTCCGAAATTGCTACCACTAAACTATCATTGCTTAAAACATATACATATATATCTTTTCATAAGAATATATATAAATACTTTGTTTTTAAAACATAAATGAATGCAGATTTAAACTTTTAACTGAACAGGATGATATTATTATTAATACTTACTTTGATCTAAAAAAAAATTATTAATAAAAATATGTACTACATGGCCTGTGCAACATTACACAAACATTGGATTATCTTAAAAATGTATGTACTTTCTAAGAAACAGACACTTTTATAAGTAAAATTATAAAAAGATACTGCTAATAAATAAGAGAAGGAAACCATTTAAACTTATGTGTCCAACAAGTTACTATTTACATTAATGTGTTATGATATGTTATTCTTGATAATTAAATCAATCTTCATAAAAATTCCCTAAAATAAACTGGGTAAGTTTACAATTATTAATTACCTTCATTTTATCATATGTACTTGGTTTTATATGTTTATCTGTGAGTTTAGTGCTTCTTGCTCTTCCACCAATGCCATCTACTTTATAAAGCATTTCAATGAACTGCCATTGTGCCCGCTGATCACCACTGAGAAGATGTTTTTTCTGAAAATTGTTTCGGAAACCTTTTAATAAATGTGGTACATCATAAATATGATATAAAAGGTTATTACCAATGCAATAATAAATATTCCCATCCCTACAGGTATCGCTGTGTAACAGATTTATATTTGAGTCACATATTAATGATTTAATAGTTGCAACATTTGCAGAACCTTGGTCACTGACTGTAGCTCTGACTATGAAGCCAGTATTAAAAATGGCAGAAGTTACTTCTTTTATAATGTTTTTTAATATAAGTGTTTTTACGCCATCTCGAGCAAAATAAAAGGCAATTGGTATTTTCCATGGAGCAAATAAACCACGCAACATAAACACAAGAGCTTTATCTGCTACATTGTTAGTGCGTTTTCCAGAACCTAAATCCTCAAAGCCCTCAATAACACCCGTATGAAAGTTAAAATACAAGTTTTTGTATATAGACATCTCATCGAACAATAATGTACATTGTTTGTATAAAGCAGGTTTATCTTTAGCTGCATCTGACAAATGTTGAAATATGAAGTCATTAATACCTGGCCGCAAGGGTATATTACTAAGAATAGAATTAATAGTAGATTTAGATGGTAATGCTAAATGTTTTCGTAAAAATCTATAGCACTTAGGGCTCAATTTATATAGAGACAGAGAAAAGATTTTCTCCTCATTTGTAAAACGCCGACCTTTAGGTGAAAAACCAGTCAAACGTAACTGTGAATCTACCAATAATTTACCAAAAGTGCTGAATATGTTGTATTTTTTAAAATACATCTTCGTTTTTGGAGCATTTACTACTGATTTAATCTTTAATTTATTATATCTTAATTGCAAAAGGCGTAATTTACGTTTTAAAATCCTATTATTACTACGTAATATTTGTTTATGTGGAGTAATCTGCTTTGGTTCTATACGAACCTTTCTAGTTAAATTAACCTGGCTGCTGTTTCTGATGTTTCTATTAATAAAACAAACAGGTGATGTTTGTAAAGAACATATTGCCTTATTGGAAGAAGTGGATGAGGGCATATTTGTTGGTTCATATTCATAAGTTGGTTGAAAAGTGTTAGTAGGTAAATGAAACTTGGTATGAGATGAATGTGCAGCCATATTTAAGTCGCAGCTCAAATTATCTGTTTGCATGCCAGTAAGTTTTATTTGTTCTACAGAGGGGTTATTGGTATGGAGAAACGGCCGGACTACTCTAAAATATATAAGGTTCTTTGGTACTAGGGGTATTAGTAGAAGAAGTAATTTCTAAATATGCTTGGTGTTTGTTTAATGTATGGTCTTGCACATTACTTAAGTTCAGTGAAGGAATTGCATCAATACTTAACTTTTGTCTCTCATTAATATGTTCAGGGATGAAATGTAAAATACAAATACGAACATTTTCTAGTTGAGTAACCCGATACCGTCGTAAGAACGGGCATGCCTTCAACCACTTATTCCATCTTACTTTGTTTGTAAAAGGTACACAAAAATGCTTAATATTCGGACGCCGACTACGGCAACCAGGAACAACACAATTGAAAACCATAATTTTAAGTCAATACTTACTTATCAAAAAATAACACGATCAACTGATAAACACACAAAATTTCGAATATTGACGAAAACATCTATAGTACACAATTAAGTAATTATATGAAAAATAAAAATATTATAAAATTGTAAATTGTTGCGTCCACGCTGTCACAGAAACGTCGCCACAAGAATTTCTCCACAATCCACAAGAAAAAAGTGAAAAACAATGGCGGCTAGCTTCGAAACAGCTTTGTTGTAATTTACAAATTTAGTCTGTTTGACAGCAATGACAGCTAAATATGAATGAATTTTTAAACTTAAACAACCAATGAGTATGTACCTTTCCATGTGTAAATTATAACGTGTGCGAAAGAAAGAATAAAGTACAGGACTAATACGATTATGGATTATTGTCAGGTATAAATGAGATAGATAATTATGGAAATTGGGACATAAAATTTTTTTGAGTTTTACGAGCCTGTACTACATTATCCATTCATCATATTGGGTCTCTTTTGACAGCAAGGCACTGAATGTAACTGGGGATGTACCAAAAGAATAGAAAACCAAGTAAAAAGGTTTCATTACAAATCGATTCTAACTTTATAATCATAGAAATTATTTTTTGTTCTACATGGAAGATAACATTTATCCATATACTAGTACAGTATTTTAAAATGACATTATTTAAATCTGACCTATATTCATTAGAAATTCGAACAATTGATTTATATCAGTTTTAGTTCACATTACAACCAAAGAAACTATTTTAAAATATAGAATTGTGTTTCCCTGATTGTGGATATTAGTTACTCAATTTAATCAATACCAGATATGTAAGGATCAATTTATTTATTTCTTAAGTTTTATCTAAACTACACAGACCAAGAAAAATAGAAAGATCGAAAAGAAGGTACATCGAATATTACCTAGCCCACCGAAAATTAATAAAACAAAAATTATTTTTGAAAAACTAAGCCGCTTTTTCCTTATAATCGAAGTCGCAAGAGTTAACTAGTATACTGAAATAATAAACTTTTCATTTTCAAAAAACGCTGAAATAATATCTAATTGAACAAAAAAGTTTCATCAAAAACGATTCAGTATGTACAGTAGGTACCAGATGCATAAAGAGAAACATTCATAATAATAATATTTATATGTATTAAAACAATACACTTTAATAGTATTACGTAATTTGTTTGATATTGCAGAGGTAAGCATTGATTATAGATTCTCTTTCATTTCTGAAAAATAGTCCTTTTGTTGTGAAGTTGGTTTAAATATAATCACCATTTTATTTGAAAAATATAATTAGTGACATAATAATAAATCCTTACCATGGGGAATCTGGTGTCATATACGCAGTAACACTGAATGCTGCCATTTAATATTTTTTGATTCATTTACATGTTATTTTGCGTTGACGTTTGAAACTATAATTATTTAAAACTTACTGATAGCATGTGATGATATTTATCATTTATCGTAGTATTGTTTTACATAATTTCACCTCGCATACTGGCAATATCTATACATATAATAAAAACGTAACTGATCGATGTCTGTTGAAGCTGTAAAAGCCGCAGCTTATTATTGTTTTGGTGTACCTATTCTTTTATTTCCAGGATACCAATTAATGATAGGTTTATGTATTGATGCGTTTAGATAATTTATAACTTGATAATTTTGGTTTAATAACAGCTTTGTTGGTATTTTAGGTTCGTATTGTTTACATTGCAATATTATGACAATCTCTGTCATTGATAATTCTTTGATAGTAATAGAGCATGCGCAGTTAGGAGTTTCTCAGGTATAGACAAATATTCTATACAGGTTCTAGTTTATCAAAATAAATCTATGATTAGATTTATTTTTAATTTTTAAATTATGAAAAGTCTAGTAAGATGAAATTTTGAATTCAAACAAAATAGAAAATTAGAACGGAGAGTATGACAGATTCTTCAGGATGGATCTGATCATGTTTTATTCATTGGACTGCAGACCTTTGAATCGTAGTAACGTTTATATCATAATTATCATGTGTTTTGATAAAAACCAAATTATTGTACAACAAACCTGGGAGTCGAAAAGACAGTTTATTTTATAACATATTTATATAGAAAAGTTATTTTAATTGTTATAATTTATAATTTTAATATTAATATGGGTGAAATACCCTTTGCCAAAACGACAAATACCTACTGAACATTGAAAGAACACTACCGGGAAAGTATCACCTGGATTTTGTATTTATAATACAAATAATAACTTTTCCTTTTACATATGAGGAAATCTCAATAGATAAGATATTTGATGCTGCGTCGTCTGCTTGAGCAGTGTATCCTGATACGGCCTACACCGTGCTGACTTCTATTCTAGATCATATGCAAGGATCTCTACGCTGAGCTGTCGGAGCAAGAAGAACGTCTCGGTTACGGATATTAAAATTGTGTACTAATAATTTGTAAAACCCATAGTATCTGAAAATTGTAAGGTATGCTGGAAAATTATACATAACTATCCTAAATTAAATTATAATCATAACAACAATGATTGTTAGAATTTTTGTCTGTTTGCCAACTTTTGTGCGCGCTAATCTCAGAAACGGCTTAACTGATTTGGAAACGGTTTTCACTAATATATTCTGGTAAGGTTCACTTAACATTTAGTGTATATTTTATTTCAATAAGTTCATAAATAAAAAAGTTATATCGATTTAAAAAATCACGTCGAACATTTGTTGGATAAAAATGCGATAAAATAGCTTTTCAGTTTAATTGGCGGAAACTTTGAAACTGATTTGTAAAATTATGATGATTGAAAGTGTACATAAAGTTAAAAAATGTACAGTTTCAGAAAATTTGGACCTGTCCAATATGAGTTGACCTTACACCTATATAATAAATTATATTAATAAGGGGTCACCCTAGGTTGGATATATCCACGCAAGGGAGTCGAGTGCCGCATCACTGCTAGGCAATTCATTTCGTAAAAGGTCGATTCGAATCAAACTCTGATGTATCTATTCACAATAAATCGAGGTCTAAAAGATCGATTTCTGCAAAAAATCGACCTTCTTTTATTCGCTTTTCAAATTTGTGTTAACAATGTAAAAATTTCTATTATAAAAAACAAAACAGACGCCACAGAAATCGATCTTTTGCTATTTTTACCATGCTAAAGTATCAGTTAAAGAGAAACAAAGAAAGGTATAGAGAGAGAGAGAATTAATTTCAACAATTTATTATTATAAACTGTTGTCGTTATTCTGCTATTGGGTAATTTACTGACACCATACAGAATGACAGCATAATGAAATGGATAATCCATACTAATATTATAAATGCGAAAGTAACTCTGTCTGTCCTGTCTGTTGCATTTCACGCCCTGAAATAGGCGATGAAGGTTTATAGGAAGAACGCATCAAACCAAATTTCATGAATTTTGGTATAGAGATATATTGGACCTTGAAGAAAGACATTGGCTTACCTTATGTCGTGAAAATAAAACTTTAAGAGGTGAAATAGGGGATGAAAGATTGTATGAAGACCCCACTATTTCTAATTTTAGGGATATGAAAATTCATATTTATGCTTTTAGGGAGAAATAAGTGTTTCGCGTTTTAAAAAATAAGGGATGATTTACAATACACATAGACTGCACTTCTTGATACTAAACAAATTGTTCCTGAGACATAAGCTTACATTATGCAAGACAATGTGTCCATCCTATCATGACATTTAAGCTGCGCCACATTCGCACATACGTCAAAGATCAACATTAACAAATTCCAAATCCTCCAAACCCGATTCTTACGTAAAATTAACAAAGCTCCTTGGTACGTTTGACAGGAAGACCTCCATAAAGATATGGAACTTCCCTCGGTCGAACCGTATATTACATACCTTACGCGATCGTATTTCGATACTGCGTCGAATCACACGAATTTGTTGGTGAAAGCCGCCGCGAGTTACACCCCAAAACCGAACATCCCCCGCGAACAACTCCAGCTGCGAATATCTTCACCGATCCCGTTTATAAGCGAAGAAATATACAAATACTACTCCACCGTCTGC
The DNA here is from genome assembly GCA_033032175.1 of Saturnia japonica. Taxonomy (NCBI): domain Eukaryota; kingdom Metazoa; phylum Arthropoda; class Insecta; order Lepidoptera; family Saturniidae; genus Saturnia; species Saturnia japonica. The sequence goes on from CM065331.1 coordinate 10,357,209, forward strand.
TCAAACAAAGCGTGCTCGCACCCACGCCCGCGGAACCACCGTTCCATCCGTAGGGGACGGGCGGCTAATTTCGCTCCCGCAAACCCGTCACGTCCTCCCTCTCTTGCAGCAACTCAAGCCTAGGTCCGTGCTCTCGATGTAGAACCCTTGAGTCATGAAGCCGCTCGCACGATATAGGTGTCACCGCACTTGCAATCACGTAGCTACCCACACACATCATTACACAAAATATGTACATACATACGTGCACACCACATAAGTACATAGATTCTGTAAGGGACCTTTTTTTCTTTTTTTACGATAGTTACTTTCGATCATGTTTCCAGAATACTAAATACATATACACATGTTCATTCCTTTCTCCCAGGAGGCAGGGACATGTATATATGTATGCGTTAGTTTAGCTCGAATTTTCTACGGATATGGAATTAGTCAGTTCGCGACCTTTTCACAATCGCGGTAACAGCCCTAACCGACGTCCGGCCACTTTGGCACCTTTGTGCGCATGTTGCTCACACTTTCGGGCCTGAATGTCTTAAGCGCTCGCCCCCAAGCCTGGTGAAGCTGTCAAAGCCATCAATGGCTCTATCTCTTTAGGACCCCTTAGGCTAATAGTGTAGTCAGTGAGAAAAAAAAACCATCTATGATTTTCTTTTGGTTTGTCGTGTTCCGAGATCAATCTGTGTATATCTATACTATTAATAATTTTGTAAAGCGGACGAGTTTTGTTTGTTTGTTTGTTTAATCACGGTAACCTCTGGACCACTGGCAATTTAAAAACACGGGTGAAACCGAGGGGCACAGCTAGTTTATTAATAATAATAATAAGTAATTTTTTCACATAATAATATATCCAATTTAATAGTGATAATAATTTTAAGAGTTCTTAATTATTAAAAATAAAAAGTTGTCATTTTAAATAATTCCTGCAACATGAATGCAAGCCCAGTGCTGCAATATCGGACAGTCGACTCTATTTGCGATCACGTGCAAGATGCTGTTGGTACTGGCCCTCAAACTGATCATCACAGATACAATTCGTTTACGCACAATTGCATGAAAGCCATCTGTGACATTATCGGCAAACATCTGTGATGCACTACAGTGCCGAGCCAGCCCCAACAGCACTCTGAAGGCGTTATTATATTGTACTCTTGAGGTATTTATAGCCATCCGCGAATAGATGACCCACAGGCTGCATGTATACAGCGTCTGTCATTATGCTTTAAAATAATAAATTTTCGCTGGCCAAGAACTTCGTGCAAACCTGCGAGCCAACATATTGCTTCGGGCATCCATCTCATCCAGAGGAAGGAAACCTCCTTAAAAAATCACCGAGGATTAAAACCGCGTGAAAAAAATTGAACGGAGTCTGGGGCTGCGGTCGGTGATGTGTGTCCCAGTGGGGAGAAGCTCTCTTCTTTCAGCGCTTGTCGGTGGGCACAGAGGTAATGCGCAAGCGGATCCTGTGCCCCCAACGCCAAGCGCTCCAGAGGTGACATTTGGGTTTTTAGTGGGTACAGTCCCACACAACCCGCCTGCTGTCCTCCGCGGCGGGCAGGTACCCATGACTGGTTTCCCCAAATTGAAAAAAAAGCCATCGCTCCACGTTCTCATTCCATATCCACATTGTCAGGCAGATCTGCGGTAACCCAATGCACCAAGTATTTAAAAGCAAAAACACGTGTAAGGAGACAACCGTTGAGAGTTATTGCAGGTATCTCGCCAATGTATTTACTACGTGCCTCGAATATCAAGAGTTCTCTCTTACTTGTATTATACTTAAGGTCGTGAGCCACCGCATACTCCTCACAAATAACTAACAACTTTCGGATTACATTGATTAATGGACACTTGATTGATTTAAAAAAATACGCTGCTGGTTAATGAATGGCCCTCGTCGACTTGACAATGAAACGATTTCGACGTGGTTTTGATAACTGATTTGTTATAATACGCCGACGGCATCTAGTTTTAGCGTCAAATACAACCAATAAATTATTAATCTATCATTTTATTAAAAATGAAAAAGTAAATAATTAATTACTTATTTGATTTTCGGAATGTAGTCAATTATGCTCGGATATGGATTGGTTACAAAAGTAATCACAGCTGACAGCACTACGTTTACACTGCAAATTACGCTGAAATTTCGTTTCGGTAGTTCTCTGTAGTTAGGGATGATTCGATACCGGCCTCATTCAGTTTTGAATCAAAGTACCGATGCCTCCTTCGATAACATTATCAATGAGTGATAAATTTAAGAACTCAAATCAATTATTGTTAATTAATAAATTTTTGAACGAAGCTTGTGCTTGCCCTGCTTAGGGATGAATCGATATGGTTCTCATTCATGTATCAAATTAAAGTATCGGACCTCATTCGATACCACTTCAAAGTTTCTTTTTCTGACTGACTGTACTGTTAGCCTTAGGATATATCACAATTACTCACCAGTTTTGATGAGGTCAGGGCCAGGATACTTGGGTTCCACCAGATTCACAGTTCATTTGGATTTTATTTACTTTATATCGGCAACGATGTTCGTGCCGGTGCGAGCGAATGAGAAGAGGTGGTTGAAATAAGAAGGTGTTGGGGGGTGAAAGGGACATCAAAATGGTTGGCAACTGCGATTCTCCAATCAAATTGGCCCATAAGAATCGTGTATGTTTTGTTCCGTTTTATGCAGACTTTGACTGTACAGACCCTATCCAAATACAGAGCCGCTGATGGCTTTCACAGCTTCACCGGACTTATTCTTCAATATTTCGATACTTGTGAGTCCTTTATCAATTTTGGTCAGACTAACAGACGCGATGGGGAATTTTGTTTTATAATATAAAGATGATAACGATTTCTGTCGATTGTCCATGAAACGATATTTACCAATCGAATATCACCACCTGCTCACCCACCGAACATTGGCGGCGCTAGGAGTCGGCGAAACTGAACTTAACAGTGTTATTCTGTATATTAATTTATATATGTATGTAATATGTTTTTCCAAATTTCCCGGTAGACATACGTAGTACAAGTATAATATGAAGGGAACTGATCACGAATATGGCATTAAAAATTTGTGTCTGTCTTTTTGTATGTTCAAGAAATTTTGTGCATGGGAAGCACAATATGTCATTGGTCAATTGATACGCTATAAGAAATTTCAATATTACTTTTAGTAGGTGGTAAAAAAAAATTACGTAAATTTTATTCTTAAGTGATTTTCATAAAATTTTGTTCACGGGAAGCATACGTCATTTTAAAAATGATAAGTAAAAGTACAAACTTTTTATTGGGTTTTGACAATTTCAAAGAAATACAAGAAGATTTATTGTTTGGCTTTGAATTTATATTTAAACAAATTTACAATTGTGATATGGGACAAACCACCTTTATTTGATGACCCCGAAGTCAACGCAACCTGGGAGCCCATCGTCATCGCTATGAGGCTCTAGGCCCTTATTTGGTGACCGCAATGATAGCGCAACCTCCCAGGTTCCTAGGCTCCCATCTCAGAGCGTATTATCGCATTTGTCACCACTTTTGTGTGATTATCCGTGACAGCGTTTTGGTGACCTAAGATTTGATTTACCACCTTATTTGTGGCCCTACTTCGCGCTACTGCAATGGCGATCACTCTCCACATCGTAGAGCTTCTACACCGGACGCAGCTTCAAACTGTGCAGGCCTACTCCAGCGTGGCATCCTGGACTGAGACGTGATGACCCTATAAGGAGCGCAGCGCTTGTCTGCTGCTTGACTGTTTGTGGCACTTCGGACAGTGGAAGGTGTCATCTCATACTGCATCGTATCGCATCACGTAGCATTGCATATCATTGACAGGACACGCAGCAACATTACGGTGTTCACCCTACTCGTCGTGCTTTATCTGCTCATGTTTTCTCATACGTATCTTATGTATCACCTCCGCCTGCTGCTCTTGCACTCAGATCACACTATACAACCAGATCTGCTTTTTCAATCCATTCGATTTTTATCCTTATCATATACCCTATCCAATAGTGCAATAATATAGTGAATGTTGGTTTATTCGATTTTTTTAGTTGTTTAGATTCCCGGTATAGGTAAGCTTTTTTTAGAAAATCTGTGAATGCAGTTATTAATTTAAAAAATAAAAGAATGGTTTCTTTGCGTAAAAATTAATATCGTCAACATTTAATATACTTTTGCTCCATATCCGGTACGTTTTTTCCACCGCATATATGACATTTATTTAACAAAAATTACTAGCACATTAAAAAAGAAGAATATGTACAGAACTTGTTTTTTTTTTTTTTTTTACAACTGACTACACTTAGCCTTAGGTGCCCTATCCAAGAACAGAGCCGCTGCGTCTTTTACAGCTTCACCGGACTTGGGGGCGCGCGCTTAGGGCACTCAGCCGCGAAAGTTTGTGACGACCCGCACGAGGGTGCCAGAGTGGCCGAACCTCGGCTCGGGCGGTCGTCGCGAATGCGAAAAGGTCGCGATCTATCTAATTCCCTAATCCTAAGAGAATTCGAACTAACTAACATATACTCATATGCACGTCCCCCTCCTCCTGGGAGGAAGGAGGGGACCATGCGTATGTGTATTTAGTAATCGGAATGGACAGAACCTTGATCGTCGGTACAGAATATAATATTCTATTTTAATCGATGTCGATACTATAGTAAGCAATTTATCCAGCTCTAATTGAGTAGCAACAAATCACCAGTTAAATTAAAATGAACTTTATTTCTATATGTTAAGGTTGTTTTTTTATTACTGTAGTTTTATACCACCATTTATTTCTCTTTGAAATATGATTGTATTTAATTAATGAAGAGATGTTACTCTCCGAATGTATGTAATTCCTGGATTTAGAAATTTTTATTTCTTCCATCGTTTTTACACTCTAAAACTGAAGAATAAACTATGTTAACGATTTATTTGCAACACTTAAAAAACGATTTTCAAACGGCTAATCTGTCATAGTGTTAGAAGTTCTAACACGTAACATGTGAATTTCTAAATATAAATCGATTTTATAAAATCGATTATTTAAAAAAAAAATCGATTAATTAATTATCAATTTTTGTTCAAAAAATATCGATTTTTTTTTCATATTTTCTTTAGAAATTTAATTAAAACCTGAAATATTTAGAATCATAACTTTCTTAATCAATTTAAATTTACGTATTTCAATAAAAAGACAAAAAATATTGTTAATAACAGAGAATGCCCATTCTTGTACCAAATTTTGTTGTATAGTAAGGTTGAATAAAAAGTAATTAATTTTTTTTTCCATATTATTTTACGACCTTTTATCCTCGGAATTTGGTTTTCAAAGTAGGAATATTTTTTAATTTCAAAAGTGTTATCTATACTATATATTATATGTATATTAATTTAACAAAGCGGAAGTGTTTTATGCTTTTAATTTTTAATTTAATATTTAATCTCTGAAACTACCAGTCTGATTTGAAAAATTATTTTTGTATATGATAGATTGATTCACAAGGAATAGTATAGCCTATTTAGCAACAAGATACACGTCTTTAATATTGATTTTTGTAAAGTAAGTCGGAACACAAAGCTCTCCCGAACTGCTTTATCCACGTGTGCTGCGATTATTTTTAGTTTTACGTAAATACATGTTGTACAAAAATATTGAGACTTAGTATATCTTTAAAACAGTCCGCAATAGTATATGCCTGTATCTTATGCATAACCCACAATAAGCTATTATATAACAAAGAGTGGTTTAACATTAAAAAGTGATTGAAGATCATTATTTTACACGTGGTATATTAATCCTTACGAACAAGAGTTACTTCATCTTAATCATAGACAAGAACCTTAACAATGAATATTAAAGACAATTTTATGAAGTTAAATTTTGCTCTTTTGCATGTTATTTGGACACATAGTTTAGGAGATAATGAAAAATTTAAGTATGTAATTTGTATTTGTGGGAAGAAAATTTATGATAGGCTATACGGAAGCGCTGGCGTTGCGGTGTTTGTCGTATAAAATTAACACGTGAGAAACCGTGGGGCGCAGCTAAAAATTATTATACACTGCGTAAATAGTTCCAAAGACGCGGGTGTTGCCTTCCATTACCTGTATTACAATCCTTTTTAACACAAAAATACAATGTTAAATTAAAAAGCAACTCATTATTTAATTATAAATAACGATATTTATGGGTGATATATAAGGGCGATTGAATTTTTTGGTGGGATCTTAAAATGAAATGTTTTGGTATTTGGTTTTTATTTTTAACTAACTGACTCACGCATCTTCGTCTGCGTCACATGAGAGAGAGAGAGAGAAGATTAGAAAGATTGGGTCGTAGGCACCTTTAATACAATTCTAAAGGAGCTGAAACTTTCATTACTTTGCTGCGGATTTATTTTAAAACTGTGATATTTCCTAAGATATTTATTGACAATTTGGACAATTTTATTGAAACTAAATATGTTAGCGCGGCGGCTAAACTATATAGCCGAGCGCGTCAACAACGGCGGGATGGTCGCTGATAAAAGAAACTGACTGACCTGTAGCTCCTTGACCGGTGCAGACCGGGAATACGCTACGCCACCTCGTTGATGGTCTTCAGGTTGTACAGCGCATTCCTTGATATGTTTTAGTGGACTGTATAGCGGGTAAATATAACTAACGACGACGTTCATGCGCCGTCCGGGCGCACGTGCACTTGATATAGCGGGGTCGTAATGTAATGCGCGATGTCAATACGCGCGCGCGGTTGAGCGTAGACTGTTGGTAATTACAAACAGCTTCCCAATCAGCGACGGAAAGGGGGCGACAGGTAGCCGTTGAAGCGGATTGATAAATATAAAAGAAGTGCCAATTAAGTGGCGCGAACATAGCCCCCGGCCTAAAAACCATTGGTTTTTATAAAGAAAGCGAGAAAATTAGAAGAATAGCGGGGTTTTTTTTACAAAAGAAGCGTGTATTAGCGGATAGACCGGGAAGCAAAGAATAAAAATTATTGCGAAGGTAATACACATAAACGGACGACAGGTCTCTTGAAGACACTGGTCGCCGTTTTCACGGAGGCTACTCTACAGATGCCATCGTTACCAACATGAGTGGCTATAATGACACCAAGAGGCCAAGAAAGTGGGAGAATATTATCAGTGATAATAAGAACAATAGAACCTATTTTAAGGGGATTTGAAGGTGTATTCCATTTCCCTCTTGATTGAAGCAAGTGAAGATACTCCAACTTCCACCGTTTCGAAAACGATTGAACTATTTGGTCTAATAAAGCAAATCGTTTTAACAAATTAATAGGTTCATCTGTTACTGCGCAAGCGGGTAAATGGTTAAGCGGAGCGGTCATCAAGAAATGCGCGGGTGTCAGTGCAGTGGGTTCGGAAGGATCCTCACTTAATAACGTCAGCGGGCGGGAGTTTATTACACTTTCGATTTGCGTTACTACAGTTAACATTTCCTCATAAGTGAGCAATTGAGAACCAATAGATTTATAAAGATGTCCCTTAAATGCTTTTACAAAAATCTCGAAATTGCCTCCGAAGTGAGGGCTTCGCGGTGGATTAAATTTCCATACTATTCGATTAGCTGATAATTCATCTGAGAAAGACTTATTATATTCATCGGAGTTTATAAGTTTGTAAATATCCGATAATGCGTTTTTAGCACCTACAAAGGTTTTTGCGTTGTCAGAATACATCGTTGAAACTGAACCTCGGCGTGCAAGAAATCTTTTAAGAGCGGATAAAAAGGAACTTGTACAGAGATCTGTTGCAAGTTCAACGTGCACGGCGCGAATGACCATACAAACAAATATGCAAAGATAAGCCTTAATCGAACGGACTCCACATTTTCTAAACGGTATAATAGATATAGGACCAGCATAGTCAACAGCGGTGTGAGTAAACGCCTTTGATTCATTCACACGACAAGCGGGTAAATCTCCCATTAATGGAAAATTGGGTTTAGGTTTAGCCTTAAAACAAAAGTTACATTTGTATATAACCGAGCGGACAATATTACGACAGGAAAGGATCCAGTATTTTTGTCGAAGAATTGCCATTAACGCAATCGGTCCAGTATGACATTTTTGGCGATGATAATATGAAATTATCAACTCAATCACACGGTCCTTGCTAGGCAATAAAATCGGATGTTGCTGGTTATAGGACATATCTGCATTTCGAAGCCGTCCACCGACGCGTATGAGGCCGTCTGCGTCTAGAAAGGGCACGAGTCGCTGTATGGCACGTGGACAAGGAGAGCTTGACTTCAAACTTTCGATGATGTGCGGAAAATGTAAATTCTGTAGGGCCTTTAGTATTTGTAATTCTGCGAAATTAAGATCATGGGCGGTAAAACTATTTGAACGCGGAAGTTTCTTTACAAAACGATAAATTAAAACAATAGTGCGGAGTAGTAAAAGCCAAGAAGACACGCGGGCAGAGAGGTCCAACAATGGGTTAGAGATCTCATTATTCTCGTAGATAATAGGAAGAGAAACAAGTTTCTTTATCTCTAGTAAATCAGAATCTATTTTAGCAGGGCTTATTGAAGTGACTGGCCATTCACTAGGATCATGGCATAGCCATTTGGGGCCATTGAACCACAACGGGTGATCCAACAATTGAGCTGGTGATAACCCACGAGATAAGCAGTCGCTGGGATTCTGTGATCCAGAAACATGATAAAAATTGTTAGCGGGAATCGCGGAAATAATTTTAGTAATTCGAGTAGCAATAAATGTTTTAAACCTATGCGGAGAAGCAGTGATCCATTGTAAGGCTACCATGGAGTCGGTAAAACAATAAATTTGATCAATAGAATGACGTTTTCCATAAGTATCGCTTACGCGTCGGACTAGCTTTGCCATAAGCAAGCACGCACAAAGCTCTAACCTGGCTATTGAAATAGTTTTAAGTGGAGATACTTTAGATTTAGCACAAATTATCCTTGTAATTGGTGCAGAATCTCTATTTATCTGACTTCGAATATACACTACCATGCCATATCCACATTCACTAGCGTCGGCAAAAGAAACAATGGATATTTTTGAATTTTCTTCAACGCCTATATGACGTTGAAAGCGTAATTGTTGAATACAGGGTAGTTCGCGTTTATAGTTTAACCAGATACGAGTAATATCTGACGGTGGTTGCTCATCCCAGTCGAGCTTCAATATGTGAAGTTTTTGCAAAATCAATTTAGCGTATAATATAACTGGGGCTATGAGGCCAAGAATATCATATTGACGTGCGATTAAAGATAATATATTGCGTTTAGTAACAGGACGGTCCTCAATATTCACGGTGAACATAAATACATCGGAACTGGGTGACCACTGTAAGCCTAACACTTTTAAATTTGTGTCTAGCTCATCGAAATTGATGTTAGTCGTATGTCGATCAAGGACCGGAAGAGAATCAATGAGCTTGGGTACATTGCTAGCCCACTTCACGAGCTCAAAGCCCCCGGCCTTGAGCAACTCGCGGAGATTATCTCTGAGCCTTAGACAGTCAGATAACAACGGCATGGAATAGCACACATCGTCCATGTACGTGTTGTTTTCTATAACGGTGGCAGCGAGTGGAAATCGCATACGCTCGTCGGAACATAGTTGTCGTAGCACTCTCATGGCGAGAAACGGACTACTACGTAGACCAAAACAAACTCGGTTAAACTGATAGGTATTCAAAGGTAAAGCACGATCAAATCTATATAAAAATTTTTGAAATTTGCGGTCATCCTTGTTGACTGAAATCTGTAAGTACATCTGTTTAATATCAGATGTAAAAGCAATTGCTTATAGACGAAAATTTAAAAGAATTGTGAACAGATCATTTTGCAGATTATTACCAACGTATAGAATATCGTTTAGTGATAAATTTAAATCTGCTTGAACCTTAGACGAACAAGTTTGATTTAGAGTTTTTGAACTTGCATCCATTACCATGCGCCATCTAGTTGTAGTCTTATCCAACCTGGCAACTGCATGATGTGGTATGTAATATCCCGTGGAAGGGTAATCATTATCAACTAGAGAAATATATCTCTTCTGAATATATTCCCGTATGATAGCATCGTATTCCATTCGCAGATTAGGTGATGCAATTAATTTGCGTTCAAGGTACAAGAAGCGTTTTTTGGCTGTAGTAAAAGAATCACCTAGAACGGTTGCAGGATCGCGTGAGAAAGGTAAAGCTACGGAATAGCGCCCACTAGAATCACGAGAGAAATTATTTTTAAAAATGTGCTCATTTTCTAAAGCGGCTGGATCGTAAGTCGGAGTACATTGCACCTCCTCGAGCTTCCAGAATTTTTGGATAATGTTTTCCAAGCGCGGTTCTTCTGTAAAGGTACAGAGAGAGATATGAGATTTAGAATTATCTACGATAGAGGTATCATGGGAAGAAGCAGCAGCGGGATAAATATGAGCGGCAGTATTTAGAGCGGTTGTATTTGAAGCGGGAGTAGATAAAGTAGAATTAATTGAAGCGGGATTAATTAAAGCGGAATCAATTGACGCAGGAGTAATTGAAGCGGTAGTAATCGGAGCAGTACCAATTACAATATAACCAAAAATCGTTTCGAAAGCGGTAGGCGTACCAGGTGGACCAGCGGCGCGACCTGACAGTAATATATCAGCAAAAAGTGGAGCTCCAATGAGTATGTCAATCTCAGACGGCGCTGAAAAGTTGTCATCTGCCAGAGGTAGACTGTTCAAATATGACAGACAAGATACGTCAACTTCCACAGAGGGTAAGTTGTCCGTGATGCGGTCAATAACATAGGCGTCAATGAAAATAAAATTATCATTTAATCGTGAAGATAACGTTATCGAAACTGCCCCTTTAATAGGGTTAGACGCGGAGCCTATGCCTTTAACAACAGTGTTATTAACTTTATGACATTTCAAATTCAATTTTGAGCAACACTTTGAAGTTAAGAAGTTACTTTGGGAAGCGGAATCAATTAAAGCGCGTAATATTTGCCGCTTACCATTTATATCCGTTGCATAAAGCTGAACGGTACCCAATAAACATGTGGTATTCGTTGGATTAGAAACAGGGCGAATATTGCAAAGCGATACATTCTGTTGTGGCGATTGATAACTCGTAGGTAAGCTTGGTAGCCTAGCGGTAGCGGTTTGTGAGCGAGTCATGGCTTGCGGAGACGTACGTTGCGGCGTATATGAGCGCGGGCCGACCGCGGCGGCGACGTTGTCAGCTAGTACACGAGGCTGCGCGGGAGATCCTGATGTACCACTTAGCAGTGCGCGAGAATTTTCACGCGTGCTAGACACTTTGCGACACAACATGGAATGATGCTTACATCCACAATGACGACAATTAAATTTAGAATTACAAGCGGTACTTATATGCGTTGTACTTAAACAATTAGTGCAACCTTTGTTTTGTTTTATAAACGAAAACCTATTCTCAATTGAAAGCTTATTAAATGCGAGGCACCTATACAAATGCGTATGATCCGTTTGCTTACATAGTGCACATTTAGTTGCACATGATGCAGTAAACGAATGAGTAGATTTTGTGTTGACTTGCCTATTATCATTAACGCGACTATGAGAAGCGGGTGCAATGCGATCCAAAATTCTACTTTGTTCGCGGATGAATTTTATTAAATCATTATAGCTAGGCATAGATTTACCTCGCATCTGCATTTCAAACGAGCGTGCGGTACTCGAATCTAATTTCTTTAATGAAATTTGTAACAGAATAAAATCAGATAAACTATCCAGCTTGAGAGATTTTAAACTGGACACAGCGGTACAAAATTTATCTAGAAATAATTCCAAATTCTTACATGTCGCGGTGTTAAATGATTTAAATTCGAGCATTTGGTCTAAATATGCGGAGGCTAGGTTACGCTTATCCTCATATTTATCGACGAGTGTTTGCAATATAAGAGGGTAATTATCACCGTTCGGAACTATTTCACTGCAGACGGCGAGTGCCCGGCCCGATAATTTATTAATTAAATATTGTACGCGGTCGTGATCTGTTAAATCAGGATTTTCGTGAATAATCCGCTTAAATGATTCGTAGAATATTCTCCATGTCATTGGATCACCATTATAAACCATTAGATCTAGCTCTGGAAGTTTTATAGATTTATGTTGCGGTAAAACTGCAGAAGATTGTACTTTAGTAGCAGGTGGATTAATTTTATTATAAACAAATTTACAGCGGCAGTACATGTCTTCGAATGCATTTATAGACTGGTAGTTAACCGTATAAGAAGGATTTATAGCCAATTCGGTGGCATTTAGTTTGTGCACTATATCACTAAATTCGGTGTGTAACCGTTCCAATGATATTATTCCGCATAAAAATAAATCTTTCTCAGTGTCATCAGCGAAATCGTGTAAAGAACGGTTATAAATTTCTTGTATTCGGGAAAATATTGCATCGCGTTTTCCAATTAAAAGTAAACGTTCTACTCGGAAAGCATCGATGGACTTTGTGTCCTCGTGATCTTCCTTGCTTCTACCACTACGAGTAGCCATTTCTAATAAATTATTATGAAATAGACAAATTGCAAAATGTCTGAGTTACTGACTGTAACTACAATGCACGATGAGGATGACGAACAATTGAAGCGGCAAGAATTATTTGTGTGGAATACCTTCACTTTGCAAAATAAAACATAAAAATGAAATATTCGTATTTAGGAAAATGGAATACAGAAAACAAATAGATAATAGCGTTTTATATAACACAACGTTACAATATAAGCGGTAATTGCAAGCGGGAATACAATAATTACATGAATCTTATGGTTCAAAGTTTAATTATCTTTTCTTTTTTTTTTTTTTTTTGTACTAAAAGATGAGGGTGCGGGTGAATAAGTATTATGAGTTTATGAGATAAGAGCTAATTTAAGAAGCGGGAATTAATCAATATTGCGACTCAATAAGGTCAAGAAACAATGATCGGGTTCTATAGCACCAGGAAACTGTGAATATGCTCCGTCATGGAAGGACTATGAAAACATGATCCGGCATCGAAGGAACATGAAAATGTGTTAGCGCGGCGGCTAAACTATATAGCCGAGCGCGTCAACAACGGCGGGATGGTCGCTGATAAAAGAAACTGACTGACCTGTAGCTCCTTGACCGGTGCAGACCGGGAATACGCTACGCCACCTCGTTGATGGTCTTCAGGTTGTACAGCGCATTCCTTGATATGTTTTAGTGGACTGTATAGCGGGTAAATATAACTAACGACGACGTTCATGCGCCGTCCGGGCGCACGTGCACTTGATATAGCGGGGTCGTAATGTAATGCGCGATGTCAATACGCGCGCGCGGTTGAGCGTAGACTGTTGGTAATTACAAACAGCTTCCCAATCAGCGACGGAAAGGGGGCGACAGGTAGCCGTTGAAGCGGATTGATAAATATAAAAGAAGTGCCAATTAAGTGGCGCGAACAAAATACTTGTTATGAATATTTTATTTCAATAAGGTAAATACCATATTTATAGAAACACCTTCGCTAATAATGCATTATTTTAGAACAAATTTTATTACCTTTAAAAAGGTTATATTGAGTCAACTTTAGAAGATAGCCAAATGCTATCACGGACTTTTTTTTAACTTTCTATAAGAAACAATTCCGTCACACATGGCATTTACGCAGCGCACGCAATGGAAGCTCTCAAAAGCAATAATCCTTCCCTGTTTTTGCAATATTTTTAATTGATCGTAGCGTGACGTTATATAGTCTATAGTCCTTCTTCGATCACTGGGATATCAAACAAAAAATATTTTTTCTATTCGAAGAAGTAGTTCCTGAGATTAGAGCGTTCAACCAAACAAACAAACAAACTCTTCAGCTTAATAGTACTAGTATAGATCCATTAACTTAGGTTTTAGACCCTATATTATATAATACTGATAGCGTTTTGTGTGATATAGCTTGAGCATGTGAAATGGATTAAAAATATAAACTGGAAGCATACATTTTGATATGCCACAAAAACTCCCTAGAAAGTTCTAACAAGGGAGCCACCATCTTGTTTACCACTATATTCACTTGATAATGGCAGTAATGGTTTTCAATAAAGAAGACTAGTTGGCAAGTTAGTAAGAAGAAGGGTGATTGAATACCTACTGTCACAAACAAGTTATATTAGATCCATCAAAAAAAAATCGCTCGTGAAAAAAAAAACGATTTTTAAATAATTGATTTTTTGGAATTAGAAATTGATTTAAAATTCGATTTGTATTTAAAAATAATCGATTTAAAAAAATCGATTATTTTTTCACATCCTTAGTTAGCACACGAACTACGGCCCGACTGAGTAGAGGTGTAACGAATATGTTCGTAATAGGTACAGGGATTATAATACGTGCCACGGACTAATATATTATGATCCACGAATTCAGAATAATAGGTTACCAAATATTAGTCAAATAATAGTAACGCGATTCACGATCCGTGCGGCGAGTCAAGACATCAATATACACGTCGGGCTTCGTATGAAAACAGCACGGGTTGGTAACACAGTAAGCCAGCAATGAGAACGGAATCACTATATTTGGCACGGTTTTTAACGAATATCAGTGTATTAGCTAATACGGATATTAGTTAGATTCACAGATTAGTTTGTAGTTTTTGTATTAGGTATCTGTTGGTATTTCGTATTATAGAATCATTATATTAGGCACCGTTCTTAACGAATATCAGTGTATTAGCTAATACGGATATTAGTTGTATTCATAGATTAGTTTGTAGTTTTTGTATTAGGTAACTATTGGTATTTCGTATTATAGAATCATTATATTAGGCACCGTTCTTAACGAATATCAGTGTATTAGCTAATACGGATATTAGTTGTATTCATAGATTAGTTTGTAGTTTTTGTATTAGGTATCTGTTGGTATTTCGTATTATAGAATCATTATATTAGGCACCGTTCTTAACGAATATCAGTGTATTAGCTAATACGGATATTAGTTGTATTCATAGATTAGTTTGTAATTATTGTATTAAGTATCTATTGATATTTCGTATTATATTAGCGGTTCCTTCAGATCCTTGTAACCAGCTGCGATTGCATACATTTTATTGTATCTGTATATTTTTGAGAAATTCAAATTTAAATATTTATTATTTTGTGTTTAAGAGTCAACTAAAAAATGAATCGATTGACCTTTTTAATAGACAATCTATAATTGTAGTACATGACACAGTGATATTTTTTTACATTATATATTTTAATATACCAAAGATTTTAACGTTAACAACAGTCCGTAATCTATACAAATAGTTAGATTGAAGTATCTGGTTGTAATGTCAAAATAGAAGGTTTTTTTACTAAATGCATACCTATAACAAAAAACCCATTTTTTATTTTTTTTTGTCTGTCTGTTTGTTCCGGGTAATCTCCGAAACGGTTAGAACGATTTCGACGAGATTTTCCCTGGTAGATAGCTGACTTTATAGGAAGTGACTTAGGCTACCTTTATTTTAGAAAAAGAATTAGGGTTCCGCATATATAAAAAACAACTGGTCATGGTGAATCAATTCGGGCGCTTAAAATGGCTTACGGTGAGTAAACTATAAGAAATATAGCAAATTAACGTAGCAAATAATTATAAGAATTTAAAAGACCTACAAAAAAGTCAGGGAGAGTATACGTCAATCTTCTAAGTAACACCTACAATAAGCAATATTGTATTTAAAATAGCCGGGAGGGGGGGGCAAGATTCGCGCGGGCATTCTGTAGTCTACGTGAGCGAAGCCGCGGGCACAACTAGTTTATTAATACGAAAGAAAATTTAATCACTTTTTCATTTACGTTATATAATAAACATACGGATAATAATAATAAATATTCACAACAATCTTTTATTTCATACTCACATTCTTTAAGTAGAGAATAGATACCTTACACTTAATATTAGTCGTATAGATTGAAGTAGGTAGCGTATAGCGAATATTGATTCGGTGACTATTATTTGATTAATACCAAATAATAGGTACGGGAGCCTAAATGAGTTAACAAATATATTCCACATTAGGAATACCAAACTATCAGCCTAATATAACACCTCTAGGACTATGGGACTGAGTTCAAGTTTGTGGAACTACACATGATTATGGTTGACGCGACACGCCTTCCTACTGCTTCTAAAGTATTCTTTGTTCAGTGGTATTGAATGGTGTTTTGATCAACCATAATTGCTAGTATTGAATAAAAAGGTTGATGATACCATGAGTATCCTGTAGTATCGAATCATCCCTATTTCCTAACCATAAATTCATTTTCTAATGTAAATACTAAATAGTCGTTAGATTTTGGCTTTAACGAAGCTGTTGATGGGTAGGTAATTTAAATGTATTGTTCTGTGATGAAATTTTGAAATATGAAATCAATCGTGTGGATGTATGTTATGAGCTTATTTCAACTTTCGATCTACCGCACCGTGTATACAACGTAGTACTGCAATTTGTGATCGCACCCGATTTCTGATATTTTTTTACGTATTTTGTTAGTTATTGTAAAATTTGTGTTTTAAATCCATAGTAAAATGACGACTGAAGCAGAAAACCGCATGCGTATGTTCAAGAATACGGCCACAGATTGCGACGTAAGTATCAATAACTAAAAAGGGCGCGTGCGTATGCCCATATACAAATGTGCTACGTCAATCTATACAGAGCGGGACCGCGCACCGAGGGCGCGAACGCGACGGAAACGATTCCCTCGTACTCTGTTTAACCGACGGCGGATAACACGCTACGGTAACCAGCTGTCTGGAAACCAGTGCGTGCGAGCCCCTCTCACTACGTGCGACCGACCCTGCTCACACCCGAAACTACTAGGTGTGAAGAGGGCGAAACATTAAGGTACACACGCAGTGAGGTGCCTGCTGGTAGGCGCGGCGATGACGTAGCACGGAGCAGAATGGGCTGGGTCGCTGGCGGGTTGAACACTTAGTGAAGATGCAAAATGACACACAGGCACCACAATAAAATTCGCTGTATTTTTCAAGACACAATACAATTTGTTGGTACTATCTTCTGGGTACTGTTTCTTCCAGTTTCTTGAGTCTTGAGTCTTGATTCTTCAGCTTGTGGCACCCGTGTGTGCTCGTTTTTTTTTTTGAACTGACTACACTGTTAGCCTTAGGGGCCCTATCGTCAAACAGAGCCGCTGCGGCTTTTACAGCTTCACCGGACTTGGGGGCGAGCGCTTAGGGCACTCAGCCGCGAAAGTTTGTGACGACCCGCACGAGGGTGCCAGAGTGGCCGAACCTCGGCTCGGGCGGTCGTCTCGAATGCGAAAAAGTCGCGATCTAACTAATTCCCTAATCCTGAGAATTCGAACTAACTAATATATACTCATATGCACGTTCCCCTCCTCCTGGGAGGAGCGAGTGGACCATGCGTATGTGTATTTAATAATCGGAATGGTTTTTCTACACTAACTAGCGCATTAGTCTAACTAGCGCAAAAAAAGAAAAAAAAGGTCCCTTACAGAACCTATGTGCCTGTGTGGTGTGCACGTGTGTGTGTTCATACGTGTGTAATGTTGTATGTGGGTAGCTAAGTGTTGCACGTATAGTGTCACTTGTGTATCGCGCGGGCAGCTGCCTGACCCAAGGCCTTCACACCGAGGAACGGACCTAGGCTTGGGTTGCCGCTAGAGAGGGTGGACGTGACGGGTGTGCGGGAGCGAAGTTGACCGCCCATCCTCTGCGGAGAGAACGGTGGTTACGCGGGCGTGGGCGGTGGCACGCTCTGTTTGGAGAGACGGTGGCGGCGTAGAACGCGTTAGCTTTTTCGGTTTGGTCGGGCGGGTCAGTGAATATATTACGCGGCCGGCGTTTTCTCCGGCAGGCGTTGGGGTCGGGCACATACGAAGCTGCCGCTTTTATTAAGGGATTCGCGTGGTTCGACGCGGTGTCGAAATAAGTGCGAGAAAGGTGTTTGGCATATGCATGTATCGAGGGAAGGTCCATATCTCTATGGAGATCCTCCATACGAACAAACCAGGGGGCGCCGGTAAGGCGGTAAAGGAACTTATTCTGGATGGCTTGTAAGCGTTCCCAGTTATATCTTGACATATGTGCGAACTGTTATCTCCCTGGATTGCACCCTTCCTAGCCTTCCTATGCTGCTGACACACCATTTCCACTCCCTTCCTTTCATATCTCGACCCACTACCCAGTCAGTGTTCGCCTATCCTTCAAACCACGCACTCGCGACTTAAATTAATAAAAAGTTCTATTAATTCTAATTCCTTTTTTTTAGTTAAGTGATTTAATCTTTTTTTTAAAAAACATAATCGTGAACCCGATTATAACATTGGTGGCAGCGTAAAGGGATTAAAATATCCCCGGATTCCGTGTTTGTGAAAAGTGTAGTGAGTGCGCCAGTGCCTTAAAGTGCCTTAAAATCTTTCGGCAACGACCATCATCATCTGTGCACCTTAATCCGTGCACCCAACCGGTAAATCCTCTAGGCCAGTCCACTGTGCAGTAAGTGGCAAGGAGCAGTTACGCAGTGTGCGTCTCCTGTGGGAACTCCAAACCCAGAACCGACCAGGTCAAGGTCAACCCCGGTTCCGGTCAACTACAGTTCCAGTTCCAGTTCCAGTCCCAGTTCCAGCATACGTCAAGAAGAACATATGTATCGCGATACTGTGAGTCCAGTGAATATATTTTACCCATAAAATATTAAAAGTGAATTCATCTATAGACAATTTTAAATTCGACGGCTTATCTCGGATATATCATATTCATAGTACATCGGACTGATGTTTACATCTCGTCGCTCGCCGTAGCCTTCGTCCAGACTTAACAACAGATAAGCGATAAAACAACTTGACGTTGCATTATAGTTTAACTAATTTTATTCACAGGGTTTGCTTGTATTAATTAATATATTTTCTTTTTAATAACAAAGTTAATTTTTATTGTTTGTAAACATGTCTAAAGAGGAGCCTAGTGAAGAAGAGATACTCCTAAATATAATCCTAAAATTCATTAAGCCATTTGATGGCAGTCGCGAAAAACTTAATGCTTTTGTTAACAATTGTGATAATGCAATTTCATTAGCCTCCTCTAACCAGACAGATATCGTCTTTAAGTATATTTTAAGCCAACTAGATAGTAAAGCTGAAATCGCGTGTTCAATTAAAGAATTTAATTCGTGGTCCTCTCTTAGAGATTTTCTTCAGAAGCAATTTGGTTAGCGAAAACATTACGCTCATCTTCTTATAGAGCTCCAAGAATGCAGACAAAGTGCCCAGGAAAATGTTAACCAATTTTCACTTAGGATAGAAATTTGCCTTTCCAAATTACTAACAGAAATTTCTACATCTAACCATAAAAAAAGCGAGTTATCCGGTAGAATAGCCGCAACAGAGGACCTGGCCCTCCATACATTTATGATGGGCCTCAACCCTCGTATAGCTAACATCGTTAGATGTAAGAACCCGAAAAACCTTAATGACGCGATAAATTACGCAATATCCGAAGAAAAAATACAACTGTATTACTATAAACAAAATTTTACCACAAGACCACTCTGTCACAATGACGTGAATACCAAGCCAAGTAATTATAATAAATCCGGTAATTTTAATAATCAATTTCAGAAACCTGCCTCTGCTCAATTTTTTCCAAAAGATGCTTTCTGCAGATATTGCAAAAAAGCAGGGCATGTTCTGGAGAATTGTAGACTTAGAGAATACAATAATAAAAAATTCAATAACCAAAATAGAC
The DNA here is from genome assembly GCA_033032175.1 of Saturnia japonica. Taxonomy (NCBI): domain Eukaryota; kingdom Metazoa; phylum Arthropoda; class Insecta; order Lepidoptera; family Saturniidae; genus Saturnia; species Saturnia japonica. The sequence continues at coordinate 10,376,968 of CM065331.1, forward strand.
CGTACACTTCAAGTGCCCAGCCGAGCACATCCACCTTTAAACCACAAATTAATGTCATATCCGAAGTTGAAGGCTATGACACTGTTGATAATGACAAAGATGATTTAAACTAAACAATGTCCCGAACAGGTGTCGCACGGGACAAATAAACTCCATAATAGACGACGCCAACACCCAAGTAGTGATCCATGGACGTGGTAATTTTAAGCCCAAAACTCGAGGTCACTCCCTTAGAGTCAAGCAACAGGGTAGCCAGCCCCAAACCGTAGACTCTAATATAACCAAACCCTTAAAACCTCACGTAGTCAAGCAACAGGGTAACCAGCCCCAAATCGTAGACTATAGTGAACCTAAATCCTTAAAAGCTCACGTAGTCAAGCAACAGGGTAACCAGCCCCAAATCGTAGACTCTAGTGAACCTAAATCCTTAAAAGCTCACGTAGTCAAGCAACAGGGTAACCAGCCCCAAATCGTAGACTCTAATATTACTAAATCTTTAAAATCTCACGTAGTCAAGCAACAGGGTAACCAGCCCCAAATCGTAGACTACAATATACCTAAATCCTTAAAATATCACGTAGTCAAGCAACAGGGTAACCAGTCCCCAATCGTAGACTTCGTCCTGAAACCCGAAAATAAAAAAAATATTAATAAAGAAATATACGAATTTACATCTAATATGGAAAGGTCCATATAAAATCGTGAAAATACACGGCAATAATACGGCGTCACTCCTAATAAATAGACGTCATGTGAAACATCATTACGAAGAGATGAAATTAGCCACTAACGTAATGTAACGCACTGACGTTATTCCTAGTATTTTAATATTATATAATGTAGTATATATTATATATAAACTAAGTTAACTTTAATTCCAGAATTGGTTACATTTATCCATCCCTGGCATCAAACGGTCAGGGATATATCCAACCAGCATCAGACGACGCAGGCATATACTTTGACCCTATCGGCTCCCTAAAAATAACCGATGATACCTTAGATATCATTATTCCCATAGATATTTCTTTCGTTCAACCACATTTAGACAATATAAAAGATATCCTTGGAACTTCGAAGTATCTATGTAAACAGAGTAAGGTATATTATGAAAGCGAATGTCACTATTTCTTCCAACCATTATCATCCCGCTATTCTGATATAGTTAGGGACTTTGACTCTATTTCTCATCTAATATCCAAATCTTACAAAAGGTCAGCTTGGTTCGGTGGAGTAGGCTCGCTAATTAAGCAATTGTTCGGTAATATGGACGAAAATGATGCCCAAAAATATAATGACGCCATTCAAACTCTAGAGAGCGATCAAACCAAGTTAGCAACCCTCATGAAAGAAAATATAATGGTTACGTCATCTAAGCTTAAGGCTTTTGAGAATGGCAGAGATCTCCTCAGAAGTGACTGGGTACAGGGATTCTGATGCCGGGAGCTTATTCAGCTCCCCCACGCAGGCTTCGATGCCTCTGACTCGGTCGACGGCGTTTCCTTTGACGCTGTTCGGGGAGCACTGGCTCTCCAAACAAGCGGCAAGGCACTCCGCCTTGTCGATGGTGTTGAAAGCGGGTGTAGTGCCGGGACCCCTTTCGAGGGGGGGCATGCGAGGTTGGGTGTCTATTTTGAGGGCGTGGGCTACTTTCCAATAAGTCAGATGTGACGGCCTTAGCCCTTCGACTAAGGTGTCCCATCTGTGACTTTTGAGCTCGGTTATACGGGCTTTAACCGCTCTCTGAAGTGCGCGTAATCGTGCGCGGTTTGCATCGGTCGGATAAGAGTCATGCGCACGAGTCGCAGCGTTCTTCTCCGTCATCAACGCTCGCAGATCGGCAGGGAGTACAAAGCGGCGATCGTTCGCCGCTTCGACCTCTCTCGAGGCCTCTCCGATGCCGACTTGGAGGTGGTCAACTAGGGAGTCGATCGCGAGATCTACGTGCGCAACTGACTCTAATACGTCCGGGACTCTAACGAGACTGGGCTAGGACTGCCTATCCGCGAGGCAGTGTTTTAATTTTGCATAGTCAACCATTGTGACTGTAGGAGGGCTGGAGTCATCTAGTTGTCCTAGCTGTAGGATGACCGGGCGATGGTCGGAGTCGAGTTCGTGTACGACCCGAATGAGTCGTACCTGAAGCGCGATATTTTTCAGGAGGGCTATGTCAAGCACTGTCGGTGTACAGTGATCTTGAAAGTGGGTGGGAGTGGGAGGCGCTATGACGTCAAAGTTTAACTCGTCCGACAACCCTTCGAGAATAACCCCATTGCTGGAGTC
>CM065331.1:10379350-10399998 GCA_033032175.1 Saturnia japonica
AATACACACGAGTATCATACGACGTTTTTCAACACACTTGTGAAGAAAATAATAATAAAAGATTATTTTTCTTTGGAGTTTTCAGGTAGTAAACTTTGCATAACGTTAAGGGCTTCACATCTTATATCGGGCGGTGTACAACATAAATCATTTTCTTCATAACTAGTACTTGTAGACATTTTAATTAATAAATAACTAAAATTTCAACAGTGATAACGAGTTGTAAATTTTTTTTCGCTATGGCGGGAAAAATTAATCAGTTTGCGCGCGCATCTAACAATGGCGATCGGCCATAGACTAAAGGAATGAGGTTTCTTTTTTTTTTGCTTTCCGCAGATAGCGTTTTAGCCACGTATAAAATGGGGAATTTAAAGTTTTCTTTATTACAGAGAAAACAAAAGTTATATTTGAGTGAAAGTTTTATTTATTAAACACGTACAAGTTGAAATTATCTATTTAAATACGAAGTTGTATGAAATGAGCAAGCAATAGGTACATTAATTTATTTGTTCTATTGATCATTATCTTTTTTGTATCGAAACTTTTTTAAGAACTAAGCAACTCGACCAATAAAATAAAAAAAAACTCTATAACTCACTTGTGAATAATAGCAATGAAAAAGTCACAGTTTGATTACAGGTGTCATTATGTGCCTAATTGCGGTGATATTAGAGCCACTTTATGAGCAAGTGTGTTGAAAAAATAGTTTATTTTGAAAATCTCTTTCGCATTCAATTCATGAGCTTCATCTTTTCCCCTTCATAATCAAAATGCGTTTTTTTACGTCGTCTTCTGACTTCTTTAAACTGTCTGTCAATATCATTTTCCTCGGCTATTTCTCTCGCTGTTACAAGTGATGACTGAAAACCATTTTCTCGATAATTATCGAGCCAATTTGTGAATGTGTCTAGGTGTTGTATAGCCACATCCAAGTGTAGTTTTTCGCTTTGCCACATTTACTGATAATATTAATCTTTGTAAGAATGTCATACCGTATGACAAGTGAAACTACAAATTCGTAGGTGGTTATTTCCTTTTCTATAGAATGGCATTCACTGACCAACTGACAATTTGTTGTATCTTCTGCTAAAGCCTTTAAAGCATCACATCGCTTAGTTAGTATTTAACGGCCTTCACCGATGCTACCCTGCACTCTCATCTAGTTTCAGAAAGTGGTTTTAGTTTTAGCGATAAGGACTTGAGCCGGCAAAAAGAGTTCAAACCAAAAAAGGATGAGATTCCAGCTATGACTCCCACAAGGTAAAAAATAAGCAAGTGGATTAATTTCAATAATACGTTTTTGGACACCACTTTTTTCACCACGCATATTGGCACCATTATCATATCCTTGGCCTCTGCAGTTTTGCAATGATACACCTAACTGTTCTAATTCTGTGATTATATAATTAGACAAACTCTCAGCTGTGGTTTTTTCGACGGCTATGAAACCAATAAAATGTTCTTCAATTTCAGCTGTTTTTGTATTAAAAAATCTTATAATAATTGATAGTTGCTCAACACGAGAAACGTCGCGAGTACAATCAAGAATAATAGAGTAATATTTATTATTAATTACTTTCAACAATTTCAGGTTTCACGTGACTAATTAATTGTAGGAGCTCATTTTGAATATTTTTTCCGATATATTGGTCATTAATCGTTTTATCTTTTACTTGTTATAAGTGAAGTCTCAGCACGGGATCAAATCGGGCTATTAACTTTACTAAATCTATAAAGTTGCCGCTTGTCTCACTCGAACCTGAGTCAGATGTTAACTTCTCTCTATGACTCCTGAAGGCCAAATTGTAAACTAACTTTATTTTAATTTACCGTTATATTATAACCTCGATAAATAATTAAGAATCAAAATGAAAAAATCTAATTGAAAAAATATAGTTTAAAAAAAATGGATTTTTTTGACGCGAGGCCCTTGCAAGAGCGAGGCCCCGGGCGATTGCCCTGTTCGCCACCCCCTAAGGCCGCCACTGCAACCACTGTAGTAATTTCTTATCTATAGCTTAATCTTTGGCATTGTTTATGGAATACTATATCATTCACATGACCACCTTGGCTTCGTATGGTAGCGTGAGTACTTGTGGGCAATAAAACGTTATTTAATTATCACGAAAATAATGTATTCGTACTCAACACTTAACAGGACAAAAAGTGCTACTAGCGCACTTCAGGTGTTCTCAGTCGCAGTAGTTCGTGAAACAGAGAAGTACGTACATTATAACAGCTATAATTAAAGGAAAAGCTATGGAACTTGGTAGCCGCTAGATCTCGGCTCTTCTATTGGTGACAGCGACTACCACGAACGCCATTTCTACCGATGTTGGCATCCTTTTCATATTTATAATTTTGTTTGTATCTAATTTTATCATACCGATATGTAAAAACATTGTTTGTTTGTCTACGTAATCGAACCGATAAGCTCGGAGCGATGTGTGCGTGATTTGCGATGCGTTTTCTTATCAACGAATACATACTCGATGTTTGCAGTATATACAATATTTTACATTTTTCCAGATGTTTCGAGAATAGTGAAATTTTATACAGATCGTAACATAACATTTACTTTTTGCAGTGGGTGTTGGACGGTTGGCGCAATATGCTGAAAAAGGCCGGAGAGAATGTTCACAAACTGGCTGACAACATTGAAAAGTGCGGTGGAGTTGACAAGATTGAAGAGCAGCAGATTCACGACAATGTAGATATATATAAGAAGGCGTACGATATTCTTATTGAGTTCTTCGACGGAGACGTGAGTGTTATTCTGTTATATATTAGGTACATAATGAAATATGTTACCTAGTCTGTAAATAGTATATATACTGAAATATTTTCACCGGGAAGTGTCGCTCTGGTCACGTCTAATGTATTTTTTATACCATAGATAGGCTTGCATTTGACCACTACCCCCACCTGATCGTAAGTGATGATGTGGTCTACGATGGAGCACGCTTGTCTAGAAGGTACCTATTCACTCGAGACTTGAAGATATTAGCTGTACGTATCTTAAATGTGTTAGCAAAACGCTTTGTGCGGACTGGTGGACTATTTACCATAAATCGATGACGCTTCGCCGTGTCTCTTGTCGTCCGATGGTGGAAAGAATTAAATTGAACAATTCCAACGCACACTCGCCGAAATGTATCCGGTAAAAAACCGATTAACTGGCAACTTTACGCAGATGTACATACATGGCTTTGCAGCCTTGCCTCAACTGAATCTCTTGCCTCAATCGTTGCCAATTTAATTTTTGGCACGCCTCTCGATTGGCCCCAATGCCTCAAGTTGGTACTTGGCCGATCCGTCTCAAAGATGAGAGCGGTACTCCATGCACAATCTAGATCAAGCAGCTGACCCGGCGTGAAGTACCGTCTCACCCTTGCAAGGATACAACTGAGGTTTATACTCAATTAATGGGCCAAAATTGAGGGTTGAAGACATCCTAGAAGTTCCAGAGGGTCTGTTATCGGAATGGACACATCTCTGAAAGTAGGAGTCAGTTGGGAGGGACTCCGTTTAGCGGAAAATAGACAGACCTGAGTCTTAGTGGCATTAAACTTGACCAGGTTGGCGTCACCCCAGTCGGAGTTACCTCTTCACACTAGAGGCACTGTTCCCTGCTGTATAAGTGTACATCAAGTGACTGAAAATATGATCATTAGTGTTGTAACAAGCGCTACCATTGAGCCGAGAGATCGCGGAATCGATCCCCGCCTACAACTGACCTTTGCGTGATAAGCATAATTATCAGATGTATGTCTGGATGTTAAATATCTATTATAGTATGTTCTAGCTGTGCCCCACGGTTTCACTCGTGTTAATTTTATCCAAAAAACGACGCTCCGGCAACGCACCCGTGTAGCCTTATCATAAATTGTTCTTCCCGCGTCTTTATGATGAAGTAACTTTTGTTCGTAAGGATCAATATGCATGTCTAAAAATAATGCTTTTAAATTACATTTTCATTTTCTTTAAATTTTTGTCACAAAAAATACCTTATTGTGGCTTATGTATAAGAGATAGGCATATGCTATCGTTGACTTTTTTTTAGATATACTAAGGCCCAACAATTTTGTAGAACATTGTATTTACCTTTCATTAACCATTAAGCCAGCGCACACGGATAAAGCAGTTCGGGAGGGCCTCAACAAAAATTAATATTTAAGGCTAACTGAAAGTTGTAGCCTAATGTTAGATAGCCTATACTATTCTTCATGAGTCTGGCTATCATATAGAATAAGGATTTTTCGAATTCGACTGGTAGTTTCAAAGATTAATGTGTTTAAACAAACAAACAATCAAATTTAAAAAAAGTACTTTGCTTTATTATATTACTATAGATAGTATATCATCCATTTAGTTGCAATAAAACACGGTTCGCTTCCTTTTGATTTAAATACTTACGCGTGTGAAATTGTGACTTTTTAAAAATTACGATAATGCAATTTGTTTTATTGGATAGTAAACTTGTGATAGGTAGACTATAGTTTTACTTAAAGTATAGACATTCAACAGTATACAGGTAGAGAGGTGTGACCCCTAGGAAGCGATAAACGAGTCAAGTTTCTTGCGAGAATTGTAAGCACGAGCCGAGTGAGCGAAGCGAGCGTGTCTCTGTAGCCGTCGAATGCAATGTACAAACTTTAAAAATAATGTTTGTTGTTCCGTGTTGAATTTAGTTGAAAGTTCAAATCTGACCCTTAATCTTTAACTCCAACCAGGCGTTAAGTACCTTTTCATTGGAGTTATGTCAGAGGGTTAGAGGCAGAAACCCTGCTCTTCCTGCTTCATCCTCTGCATACATAAACGATGCTGGAGTAGCTGCACACCAGGGTGTATGCGGGGTGTGAGGATTGATACGGAAACAGACTTTACGCCATTATGGTCTATTAAAAGCACATTTTTATATTATAAATATGTTAATAGGTTTTATTGAAAATGATACATAGGCCAGTCTGGTCCCCGTGGCCTCAATGACCGTGGTCAGGGGGATACCTTTTCATAAGAATTGTGTCAGAGGAGTGCGACCCGTCCCGCCATCCCGCTCGACAAACTATTTTAAAAATTTAATTTAAGTTCTTCTATATGTTATTTTAACAGAAAAAAAGTGGCGATTAACCGTACCGTTCAATTGAGAATGTACATTTCAGAAGACGCCCAGGCGGAACGACCAAGTCTCAGAGGTACTTACAAATAATAAAACGCGCCGAAATATATCGATCAGACTCCCGACAGCTGAAGAGAAAACCAAGAGAGCACTCGCATCCACAGACCTCAAGGCGTTGGTGATGAATGCAGACAACCCAGCGTTGCAGCTAGCAGCAGTCCAACAATGCAGGAAACTCTTGTCTTTGAACAATAACCCCCCGACTGATGAAATACTATCCACAGGCATCCTTCCTATCCTCATGCAGTGTCTGTCCGGAGCCGACAACCCCACACTTCAGTTGGAATCCGCGTGGGCCTTAACGGGCTTAGCTTATGACACTTCAGCACAGATTTATAAAGTAATATATGCTGGCGCTGCACCAGTCTTCCTGCGACTGCTCGAGTCCCCTCATGAACGTGTCTGCGAACAGGCTCTCCGGGCTTTAAGCGACATCATAGGTGATGGCCCAGTGCTACGAGACTTTGTGATTGAACTAGGAGTTGTGAAGTCATTACTCAGCTTAATAGAGTCAAATAAACCTGTTCAGACCCTACGACAAGCCGCGAGGATAATACGGAACCTGTGCACGAGTAAGGACCCAGTTCCACCAGTTAAAGTTATTCAGGAAATACTTCCTTCTCTCAACACGCTGATCATGCATACTGACGCTGATGTAAGTTATTGAATGTTTTTGTAAAAATCACTTAATCGTATATGATATGTATAAACGAACGTTACTTAAAGTATTTCATAAAATATATTCTATGAATATTTCACTGAGTATATATATTGTTATACCAAAAGTTATATAATCTGATTTCATGCGAGTGCATCCCCGGCCCCGGCCCCGGCCCCGGCCCCCGCCCCGGCCCCGGCCCCGGCCGCGCGCCGGCTGGACTAACACTAGTTAAACATTACAAATTTTGCTGACAGTACATTTTGTTCTATCATGTCGCTACATTTTTATTATCAGTCTAGTTTAAAATTGTTTATTTACTCAAATTGTAATAAATAATCACATTAATGAATTCGTAACAAACATATTAGATCGGGGAAAAAGTATTTTCGCATAACGTAGGTATAAACTTGTTATAAAATTTTTTTTCGCTGTACTATTTGTATCTGGCTGGTTTTGGTAACATTAAAAAAAAAAGTGTTAACCGCTATTTTTCATTTGTTTTTCTTTCTGTAAAAATGAGTGAAACTAATGAAGAAATTCGATACATTTAAAAATATTATTACATAAACGGCAAAAATGAAACTCAAACAGCGAAATAAGTTTGTGATGTTTATGGACCTAATTCAGTGTCAGTAAAAGAGTTACACAAAGTTTTTTATAATAACTTTTTCCAGATCATATTACATATTATATATACGATCAGCTATCTAACAGATGTCGGCAGCAACCATATGCAGATGGTCATTGAATCTGGCATTGTACCGAACCTGATACCTCTGCTCTCTCACGAGGAAGTCGAAGTACAGAGAGCTGCTTTAAGCGCTATCGGTAACATAGTCAGTGGTAGTGAAGAACACAAACAGGTTGTGTTGAACTGTGGCGCGCTGTCACACTTCCCAGCTCTGTTATCTCATCAGGTGAGTGCTCTGAAAACTAATTACAGTTTGGTCTCAGCAAGTTGTCATTAATGATGGACATGTTACAGATGTCATATACCGTTAACATTTTCTGATTTGTCTGTGACTTTAGTAAATATCTCGTGAGTTACATTTAGTAAAGAGAAAGATAGACATTATAAATTATATATTTATTTATAATATTTCAATGTGCGTTCTGCTTATAGAATAGTATACAGCTCGTCCAGAAGATAAACTAGATAATTTTCGTATAAAATTTTAAAATTTACAGACAATTAATAAAACCTTGGAAGAATTAATTTAAGAGAATGATGTATTCAAAATATTTTGTTTGCGGTTTGATATTACAGAGCGTAATGAGTCACATAGTCAGCCTAGTTTATATTGTGAATCGACTAAACAGAGACCATCCTCTTAGAATCTGCTATACTTCCAAAACATGTTATTTTATTTGTAACAATCCTATTTAATTTAAGAACTTTCGCCTTCATTCGAGAATATTCTTCTTCTTCCTTAGAAATTGTCTAATTAATTGATTTGTATGTATTTCACTTTAAGAAAATTTGAGTTTATTTTACGTATATTCAAGAATATTCTGTACCACAATTCAAAACAACACTGTATCAGATAGATGATGTATATTATAGCAGTGTTTTGGGCAAATCATTAACCATTAATGCAATGACAAAAATCCGAGAAAATAATCTATCGTTGTGCTAATCTGAAATGATATATTTTAATTCTGAACAGAAATCAACTTGTCCTCAATGATTTTATTATTAATGACATTATTTTGGTGTATGGTTATATCAATTGCTATCAAACTTCCTACTGCAGGAAGATGAGATCTGTGCAAAAGCTTTATGGTTCCTGGCCAATGTATTGTCTGGGAATGAGCAACAAGTGCAGGCGGTAATCGACGCTGGTCTGCTACCCAGCATTGTGGAGAAACTGGACAAGAGCCAGTTCCAGACACATCAGATGGAGGCTGTAAGAGCCCTCGTCAACCTCAGCAGTGCGGGCACCAAGGAACAAGTTGCTGCGTTCATCGACTGCGACGTAACTCCAGCTCTATGCAAACTGCTCAGCTGTGAAGACACGCAAGTTATTAATGTATGTATTCTAATACTATTTCTGGAGAGTCTGGCTATCATATACAAAAATAATTTTTCGAATCTGACTTGTATTACCAGAAATTAGCGTTATTAAACAAACAAACAAAAAACTTTTCCGCTTTATTATATTAGTATAGATTACAAACAGACACTTCAATTGTATTAATTGTATATGTTATGTAACGAGAATGTCGGTTAGTTCAATAAGGTATTTTATAGAATTATATATGGCAACCCCGACACTAGATATATTCTGTTTTCCCATGGACGCCGTACGAACTGTAAGTGCATTAAGTAAATTGTCTTCTTATAGTCTTCATTAATAAAGCAGTGATTTGGCCATACGCTACTTTTATTAACAAAGTCCTAACAGGTTATGGGCCCAGTAAAGGCCGTAACACTGTTTTAGGTGAAGATGGGTGCAGCGTGACACTAGGCGGCGTGGGTGGTTGGTTAGGTTACCGGTGGCGGCGGCGTCGGGCAAGGCGTTCTGAGGTGAAGATACCGGGTGCAGGTATTAATCAGAAAATCAGGCGTTTGTGTTGTCGAACGGTAAAATTTTTTGTTGATAAAGTCATGGATCAGCAAGGGTATACAACCACGGGAGTCATCGAGCTGGAGGGTTTTCGAAATTGGAACATGTGGAAATTTCAGATATCAGTTTTGATCAGGAGCATGGAGGTATTTTCAGTAGTAAATAGTACTGAAGTGAAAACTGATAAGAACATTGAAGAGTGGAATAAAAAGGATATAAAAGCTCAGAGTCTTATCGTTAAGAGGCTCAGTGAAGGTGCTATGGTACACATCTTAACATGTGGTACGGCTTCAGATATGTGGAACAAGCTACACAGCGTCTATGAGTAGAAAAGTAGTACAAGTATACATATGTTGCAACAGCGCTTCTTCAATTTTAAGTTTAATGAAGTGAAAGATATGCCAACATTTCTGGCTCATATACAAGAGATGACAAGTCAACTTAAGGAAGCTGGAGAAGGTGTTTCAGAGAAGTTCATAGTAGCAAAGGTGCTGATGTCTCTGCCGGACAAGTACAAGCATTTCATCTCAGCGTGGGAGTCTGTGGATCCTGCAAGACAGTCGTACGATGAGCTTGTTGGTCGACTCTTGGTGGAGGAAGACCGAATGAAGTCGAGAGGTAGTGACGGTTGTGAAGATGTTGCTATGGTTACAGCTAAAGGTAGAGGTAATTTTAAATGCTACAAATGCGGTCGTCCTGGACATTTTATTAAAAATTGTAAAAGTATTGATAACCATACCAGTAAAAGTAATATAAAAAAATGTTTTACATGTAACCAGATAGGTCATTTTAAAAGGAAATGTCCTAAGCGTAAACGAATTAAATCATAGTAATCATAGTTGGTTAGCTGACAGCGGAGCTAGTGAGCACATGACGTTTGACAGAAATGTTTTTGTTACCTATAATACGATGTTAGAACAAAATAGATTTGATATTGTTGGTGATGGACGAAGGTTACCAGTTGTAGGTATTGGGGAAATTAGATTGAAAGCATTAGTTAGTAAATCTAACATTATGACAACGTTGAGTAATGTATTACATGTACCAGGTTTAAAAATAAACTTATTTTCTATACCATGTGTTGTTCAAAAAGGTTACAATGTTAGGATAACATCAGATTTATGTATTTTTGAAAAAGCCAATCGAATGTGTGCAACGGGGCATGGTGAAGGTCCATTGTATGTGATGGATTTCATTTTTGAACATAATGTAGCAGTAGTGTTATCATTAAATGAATGGCATGAGAGGTTATGTCATCAGGGAGTAAATTATGTCAAGAATATCTTAAATGACAGGGGTATTCAATTTCATCAAGGATACAAGCAATGTTCAGCATGTTTAGAGGGCAAATTGCACAGGTTGCCTTTCAAGGAGCATGATTTCCATACAACGGGGGTTTTACAGTTGGTTCATGCAGATGTCTGTGGGCCGATGGAGGTTGAGTCTGTGGGATGTTCTAAGTATTTTTTATTACTCAAAGATGATTTTTCAAATTATAGACAGGTATTCTTTTTAAAGTGCAAGAGTGACGTTATAAGTATGTTAAAAAAATACATTATCTGTTCTCAAAATAAAACTCAGCAGATACTAAAGGTTCTCCGTACTGATAATGGGAAAGAATTTGTTAATCAAGAAGTAAAGCAGCTTTTAGATACTTATGGTATCGAACATCAGACAACTGTGCCATACACGCCAGAATAGAATGGTAAGGCTGAGCGTGATATGAGGACATTGGTAGAGGCAGCACGGTCAATGTTAAGGGCAAAGGGTCTGGGCAAAGAGCTGTGGGCAGAAGCTATTAACATGGCAGTATATGTACTCAATAGGACAAGCAAAAGCAGGCAGGTAGGGAAAACTCCATTCCAGGTTTGGGAAGGTATTGATCATGATATTAGGGAGTTGGCACATGTGTTTGGTACTAGTGTGTATATACACATACTTAGGCAAAAGCGACTTAAGTGGGACCCAAAAGGTGAGAAAGGTATATTTGTAGGTTATGAGGGTTCAAAGGGTTATAGAATTTATTATCCAGAGAGAAAAGAGGTGTTTATTAAAAGGGATTTAGTATTTATTGAAAATAATGATGAAAGTAAGTACGAAAGAACAGTGTGTGAGGTTAAGGATAATGTGATTGAGGAAAATATTATTTTGTCCGACATGGAGGACATGAAGGCTCCTAAGGAACAATCTGATATTTGTCAGGAAGAAATGGTGAGAGAGAGCAGTAGTACTGGATTAAGGGAAGGGAGAGCGTCATTTGACTTTGACCAGAAGGTGGAAACTCAGGAGTTCTTTACTGATAAAGGTAGTAGTGAGGAAAGTTTAGATAAGACTTTTGAGATAGATAAAATATTAAAAACTAGGAGTGGAAGGGTGATAAAAAACCTAGAAAGTATGATTATGGTATGATAGTGTTAGAAAATGAACCTCAAAGTTATAGGGAAGCGATGAATTCTGAAGAAGCAGGTAAATGGCAAGAGGCTATTGACTTAGAGCTCCAACAGCTGACTGAGAATAATACTTGGACATTGTTATCCGAGATACCAAAAGGAAAGGAGGTTGTAAGTACTAAATGGGTTTTCAAGGAAAAGAAAGGGGAAAACAATGAAAGTAAATTTAAAGCTAGGTTAGTAGCTAGGGGCTTCGAACAAAGTTGTGATGATATTTATGATTTGTATGCACCTGTGGCAAAATTAAATACTTTTAGAGTTTTTATAGCTGTTGCCACCAAGTTAAATTTGCAAGTAGGTCAAATGGATGTGTGTAGTGCTTTTCTTAACAGTGATATTAATGAAGAGGTGTACTTAAAGTTGCCAGAGGGTGTTAATTTAGAACCGTATTGTAAGCTTAATAAGTCAATCTATGGGCTTAAAAGGTCTGAGAAAGATAGTTGTTTATATAGTAAGTGTGAGAATAATAAGAGAACTTTTCTATTATTATATGTAGATGATGTAATTTATTTTGGAAATTGTCAAAAAGAATTAACACAGTTAAGAACTAAGTTGTTAAATACTTTTAAAATGAAAGATATGGGGAAAATTAATAAGTTTTTAGGTATTGAGGTCAACCAAGATTTAAGTAAAGAATGTACAACCATAAGTCAAAGGGAATACTTGGAAAATTTATTAAATATGTATGGAATGTCCTATTGTAAACCATTATTGTTACCTATAGATAAAAACTTTAAGTTTGATTTATTAAAAAGAGAAAAGTCTGAAAATAAAGAATTAGAGTTTAAGTGTAGAAAACTTATAGGAAATTTAATGTATGCTGTATCAGGGTCAAGGCCAGATTTATGTGCTGTTGTTACAATGTTAAGTAGATATCAGGCAAAAGCAAGTAAATTATTATATAAGTTATTGTTAAATGTATTAAGATATGTAAAGGGAACTTTGAATATGTGTTTAATTTACTATAGGCATAAAAGTAATGTAGAGGGCTATGTTGACAGTAACTGGGGTGGAAGTGATGACCGTAGGTCAACGACAGGCGGTTGTTTCAAGGTTTTTGGCTGTTCAGTTATTTGGTTCACAAAGAAACAACAATCAGTCGCACTGTCATCAACTGAAGCTGAGTATGTTGCTTTATGTCATCCCACAAGTGAGGCTTGTTGGCTTCAACAATTATTATTAGTTTTTGGGTTCTCTGTGTGTCCTATCACTATGTTTTAGGACAATCAGTCCACTATGAAGATAGCCCATATGGCTGGTAATTGTCGAGTGAAACATTTAGCAATTAAGCAAAATTTTGTTAAAGAGAAGTTGAATGCCGGAATTATTAAGTTAGTTTATCTTTGTAGAAATGAGCAACTAAGTAGGTGATATGTTTACAAAGCCATTGGGTGGGGTTCAGTTTACGAAATTTAGGGATAAATAGTTTAATTAGCGTAAAGTGATTGTCATTTTTTTTAACTAGGGTTGCTAGGGTTGTGTTTTTGGGTTTGGAAATTATATAGGTAGTGTTAATTTCATGTACTTTTGTTATAGTGTTTAGTAGGTATAAAATATTTTATTGAGGGGGGGGGGGGGTGTTATGTAACGAGAATGTCGGTTAGTTCAATAAGGTATTTTATAGAATTTTATATGGCAACCCCGACACTAGATATATTCTGTTTTCCCATGGACGCCGCACGAACTGTAAGTGCATTAAGTAAATTGTCTTCTTAGTCTTCATTAATAAAGCAGTGATTTGGTCATACGCTACTTTTATTAACAAAGTCCTAACAGTATAGATATTTTATTTATCTTTAAACGAAATTGGAGTACATAGCCATTTTGTAAACCTTACATAGTGTTGCCAGCTACTCAATAGTGTGGCCGCTATTTTACTAAAAAGATGCCAACATTTATAAATTCGGTTGTTCCAGGCATGGAGGTACTGAATCTATGTATTTCGTTTTATATTTTCCTCAACACAAATTGTATTCATTTATAATTTAGCTTGTTTGATATTGTTTTTTTTTTTAATTTATTTATTTGTAAAGTAATAATCTTATTTCTAAAAAATAGTCCCACAAAACCGTGTGATCGGTTTGACTGTGGGATCAAACGGAGTCTTATGTTGTATTTACACATTACAATATTATTCACTCATGGAACGCCACTATTACGTTGCCTGCACCCGTGATTAGCTCAGCGTAGATAACAAATATTTTTTTAATCATTTTCATCATTCATTCATCATTTCAATTTTTGTTTTCTTACTTACTAGCAGTTTGAGGAACCTTATTTGTAAAGTTTCTAGTTTGTCTAGATTTGTTTTAGATGTTAAACCATAGCTGTCCAGTGCATAACTAAAAATAGAATCAACTAAAGACATATACAACAATCTTAACGTGCTAATGGGTACTTTAAAACTAAGATGATAAAGTTTACCTAATAATATTCTTAACTTACTACATAAATAATCTATATGTTGGGACCAAGAAAAACATTCATCTATTTTTAAACCAAGGTAGGTTATACACTTAACCTTTTCGATGGGTTTACAATTACAGTTGATTGAGTCTTTATGGGTACATGAAAATTCGTGAGTGTATAAGGGCGGATGTGAGCCTGATGGACGCAAGTACGGCGAGTGGATAATTAATAATTTTGTTTTGTCCGAATTCAATACAATGCCGTTATCATGATACCATTTTACAACAGCGTCAATGTCATGCTGTACCAGCCTACAAGTTTTTACAATGTCAATTCCAGCAAGCAATGTGCACAAATCATCCGCGAACATGAATGCAGAGCAATACTGCAGTACACCACATAGGCTATTAACATGCATCAGGTAGCAGAGTGGTCCACAGCCAGACCCCTGCGGAACACCACATCTCACATCCGTCCTATCACTGAATGAGTTACTCAATCTAACACGGTAGGAGCGTGACGTGAGGTAATCGCGGAACCATAGGTTCAGAGGTTCTCCCACACCGCACTCATTCATCGCATTAATAAGCGTGTCTGTTTCCAGGGTATCAAATGCTTTCCTAAAATCGAAAAAGACAGCAATGACAAAATTTTTATCCTCTAAATAACTGTTAACCTCGTCTGTGAACTTGGCAAGTAGGGTATTTGTACTTTTCCCTTTCAAGAAACCATGTTGACAATTGTTAATAATTTGATGCTTTTGAAGGTAATCACCTACTTGATTTAATACACATTTTTCTATAACTTTATCTATACTAGATAAAATAGATATAGGTCTATAATTAGAATAGTTCTTACAATCTCCTTTTTTATAAATCGGTCGGACTATTGATTCTTTTAATTTGCTGGGAAATTGAAAGTGTTTTACTGATAAATTAACAAGTTTCGCCATTACAGGACTAAATTTATCTACAATAAATTTAAGGTCAGACATACGAATTAGATCGCCACCCGGGGATTTATTGCTATTCATATTTTTAATAATGTTTTTTATGTATTTACTATTCACGGGTTGCCATCTCATGTTCATTTCTGAAAGTTTTACATATGAATTCCTATCTAACCATTTTTCAGTACATGTGTGTTTAATATGTTCAATTTCGTTCTTAAACGTAGTTGCAAATTTGTTACAAATGTCTAAGGTACTGCCCTGCCCCTCCATACTAGTTAATATTGATGAATCCACCGATTTTTTAGTAACTCCTAACATAGTATTAATTTTTTCCCATAACTTTTTTATGTTTTTTTTACATTCTAATATACTTTCTCTATAGTATTTATTTTTACTTTTATTGATTGCTTTTTGGCATTTGTTTCTATATTTCGTATAATTTAGACGCTTAAGCATATTCTTTGGATCATTGCTCCATATATCAAATAGCCTATCTTTTTCCTCTATCATTTTCTTTAAGTTTTTGTTAATCCATATTTTATTGTTTCTGTTACTTACATAGATATTCTTAGTTATATAGCATTGGTTATATACGTCAATAAATATTTGGTGGAACGACTTATATAATTCTATAGGACAATCAATGGTCAATAATTTATCAAAATTTATATTTAGCAACTTTTCTCTAACCATATTATTGTCTAACATACGCTTAGTAGTTACTGGTGTAAGTGTGGAGGTCGCGCACGCCCGGACGGCAAACACTTCGACGGAGTGCGTTTCCATTCTATAGCTGCAGATATAAAGTAATGGTCAGATATTTTGTGTTTAATTATGGCCGAATAAATAGATGCATTGCTTACCCTTATATAAAGATGATCTATACAAGATGTTACTATTCTTCCCATAAGAATTTCTTTGCGAGTTATATCATCGATACATTTTGTAAATCCATTTTCAGCTAGAATATTTTCATAAGTGATTACATGTTTGTCGTTAATATTGAGTAGATTGATATTGATATCGCCACAAAAAATTATAGTAGAATTTTGTGGGAAATAGTCTAAAATATTACGAATTTCGAGAATGAACTCTTCTAATAATACCTTATTGTTAACTCTTGGTGGCCTATAAATTGCTATTAAGTATATAGTTTCGTTAAGATAGTTAAGTGTAATGGAAACGCATTCTGCCGCTCGTATCCCTGCCGATACAATCGGTTCGTAAATTCGAGCGGTGAGCTCCTCGCGCGTATAAACCAACACACCTCCACCTCTACGGCCCAATCGAGGTTCGGTTAAGACTATTATATCCAATTGAACTAAACTATTGTGAATGATTACAAGTAACTCATTCAAATTTTTATTTAAAGATCTTATATTTATATGTAATATGCTCAGTACTTTTTTGTTTACTAAGGTACTTGTCCATGTATTTATGTTATTAACACAAACATATTTAACTTCGCTGTTATTTATAATATTAATATTGTTTATGTCTGCGAATTTTAATAAAGTAAATTATACAGGTACCTTAAACAAATTTTTTTGGGAAATTAACATTAAACTTACTAAACTTTTACAAGATCTCTTAATTCGCCTTCTGATCTGAGCCATATTGTTTTATCGCCGTCTTCTTTCTTCACAAGTATTCTTCCATTTGACACCCAAATGTATTTGTAAATACCACGAAGTTGTGTTTTAGCATTCCATAGTAGTGTTCTTGTTGTCTTAGCCAAGTCCTCATTAATGAATATTTTGCTAATCGACGGCCCGCCTGTAATACAACTGCTTATTGTTTCGGGTATTTCGGTAACATTATAATTATTAAAATTGTACAGTGTATTAACATCTGAGGCGCAAGCCGCATTGCCGGCGCCGTCGTTGCATGTAGTAATTAGAGGCACATCTAACGAGAATACTTATTGAATTATACAATTTGTTTAGATTTTCATGTCGACTCTGTTAGAGACCTACTGTTCATCAAACTCTGGGTCGATTAGGGAATATGAATTGGTAATAATGCGTGTGTCTACTACAATGACTGTTTTAATTATTTCTAAATTTACAACCGTTTTTATAACGGACATTTGCTTGTCGCTGATTCGTTCACCGGCATAGGCGTCACGCTCCAGATACGTCAGGATAACAATGTTAAGCGTGAACACCTACTAAATAAATAAATAAAGAATTATATAAAATACAAATAGACTAATGTAAGGCGCTGCACACACGTAGACACTTTGTGTTGTGTCAGGTATAAGCTACCGGTGAATATTTTATTTTCATGCAATCAATATGAAATCAAGCTCTACCTGAGTAGACGTACACATTGCCAATTGAGAAGTGTTCGTTGTTAGCAACTAGAAACTAAATTAAGACACAAGCAACATTAACTTTGTATTAGTTATACACCCATTAGTCACTCGGAGCCGGAAACATTCCAATCTCGCTATGTATGTCGCGGCGGGTAAACTGAACAGTGTCGAGAGTAAGCAACCAGTGACTGGGTCCGGTTGCCGGTACTGGAAACAGAAACCATGGTTTTGTGAGGTTGTCCCGTGTCAGCAATAAAAAGTGTCTACATTTGTGCAGAGCCTAACCAAGATTTAATAAATATATGTCCTACAGAATGTGTTGGAGAGTTTGTACAGCATGCTGATGAAGGCCGGTGAGAACGCTCGCCAACTGTCTGACAGCATCGCGGAGTGCGGCGGACTCGACAATCTCAAACAGCTGCAGAGCCACGACAATGCAGAAATACATAAGAAGGCGAACAATATACTTAAACAATACGAAGACTTCGACGTGAGTGTCATTCAGTCATAATATAACGTATTTTAGCTTTTAACCAGTTAAGCAAGTCCCAGGTTAATGTAAGACGACACTATATTCTAAATACCCCGGAAACCTAAACCCTTAGAACTTGGCTCGAAGGGACTAGGGAGGCATTCCCGTCACAAGATGCTGTAGCGTACTGGCGTGAGCTACCCTTAGACAAAATATGAAAAATCACTTTTAAAATGTAAAATATTGCTTAACATATTTAGTTCTAGATATTTAAATAAAAAAACCCGCAACCAGATATGTTACTTTTATAATTCTCTTAATTCTGGTGTAGGATTTAAATAAGTCGTATTAATGGTTATAGAGAACTTTTGAGTTAGATGTACAGTTTAGGTCTTTGCAAATTATTATTTAAATTAAATAGGGCTTAACATTCTCCAGTTTTATTGAAGCAAAATTGTTAAGAAAATATTGCTCTTCCATTTGGTTTATTTTTAAGTAATTCTTCAGTAATTACTTCAATAATCTTATTTAAAAATGCACTTAATTGCTAGTTTCACCTATGTTAATAAGGCCTTAAAGATCTTGCTCTTTCATCTTAAAAATGATTTTTTAAGTAATAAAAATGTTTTCATAACAATATTTATTACTTAGTTAATAATAAGTAAATATCTGCTATTTTTAACGGATTTCAATAAAAGACGGAGGTTAGTCATTTTGAATGTTTTTTTAATGGATGTTCAACCACAACTTCTTTGTTTATGAACTGATTTGAATGATTATTTTTTTGTTGGATAGGGGATGATATCTCAAGGGTGTTCCCATTTTAATTTCTTTGGCATTAGACTTTCAAATCCGTAGATACACCAGGGAACTCTTCGAAATCATTGAAGTTAGTTTTCTTTTTTGTTAAAAATGGTCTTGTTATTATAGTATACCGTATTTCTTTTCATATTCTTTATTAGATATACTACTCTGTCAAAAAAGTACCGGGAAAAGATCAATAATATACAAAATGTTAGTTTTTCATTTAAATTTAATTTTATCGCCTTCAAAGTATGCTTCTTCAGAAACGATACACTTACGCCAACGAATAATCTAATCATCAAAACATTTTTTAAACACTTTTTCCGGAATTGATTTTAGTTCTCGTCGCGAATTCTCCTTTGTCTTCTACCGAATGAAAATAGGTGCCACAAAGTGGTAATTTGAGTTTAGGAAAAAGAAAGAAATCGGCTGGAGCCATTTCTGGTGAACAAGGTGGTTTGGTATTTGTTGAGTTTTTGGTCAAAATTCG
Organism: Saturnia japonica; assembly: GCA_033032175.1. Taxonomy (NCBI): domain Eukaryota; kingdom Metazoa; phylum Arthropoda; class Insecta; order Lepidoptera; family Saturniidae; genus Saturnia; species Saturnia japonica. The sequence goes on from CM065331.1 coordinate 10,397,652, forward strand.
TTCATTATGATGGCATTGTGCAAAGGCGCATTATCGTGGTGCAAAATTCAAGAATTTTCTTTCCGCTAATCTGGCTCTTTTCGTCGAATTTGCTCTCTCAAACGCCGTATATTGCTCAAATAATATACTTTATTTACCTACCGTTTGACCTTCCGGTAAGAATTCCGAACAACACCGCGATAGTCAAAGAAAACAGTCAACATGACTTTGACTTTTGATCGACTTTGGTGTGGTTTTTTCGGTTCCGGTTCAGTTGAAAGGCGCCACTACGAAGCTTGTTGGCTAGTTTGCAAGTCAATCCCAGGTGTCTTCACCAATAACAATGCGTTTCATGAATTTTGGGTCGGAATTGACTCGTTCTAACATGTCCTCAACGACTCTTATGCAATTGAGTTTTGGAGAAAATTCAGGTCTTTTGGGACTAGCCGAGTGGCAAAATTGTTTCATACCCAAGTGATTATTTAAAATGACACGGATCGACTCGTGAGACACAGAAATTCAGCAGCTATCTATCTCAAACTTGAAAGAGGATTTTCACTCACTATTTCCTTGCAATTTTGCGATGTTAAGTTGAGTTGAAGACGTTGATGGCCTACCAGGGTGAGGCAAATCTTTTAGTATATCTCGGCCGCTTTTGAACGCTCTGTACCACTCATAAGCACGTGTTTTTGATAATGTCGTTCACCATAAGCCTTCCGTAAACCTTTTAGTGTCTCCGAACACGAAATTCCATTGTCGATGTAAAATTTAAGACAAACTCTTTGTTCGATGTTTTTGTCCATTAAGACATTCGTAATACACACTAGATATGACCTAACTAAAACAGCACTGTATTTAATCTAAATGAAAGATTCAACTCCAAACTGAATGAAAAAAAAAGTGTGTGCCTCGGGACGCTCGACAGAAGTGATAACTAAACTAATCAAAAAGAAAAAAAAAGCAAAACCCAAAAGAAAGGGAAGCCGGCAAGCATTCGAACCTAGGACTCCGGCCATAGCAGTCACGCTTACGACCTTTAAGCTAAGAGCGTGTTGTTAGGATTGACTGAAACTATGCTACTATTGATGGCGCCGTAACGCGTAACGTTACGAAGCGGTTTACCCTCCCATAAGAAGTTATCATTTCAAGAAATTGAATTTGTAATCATAAATAAATCATCCATTCTCGATACTTTTTTTACTGAATGTTATTCACTTTATTGTTAGCCTTAAGGGCCCTGAAGCCTCAGAAGGTTTTTACAGCTTCAACGGGCTTGGTGATTCCCATACCTAATAACGAGTACCTAACTGAACCTATTTTTATATCGACAAAATATATATTTCAGGAGATGCGTAGGCGGACGGATAAACTTACAAATAATAAAAGGGAAGAGACGCAGCACAGTGTATTGATCAGCCACTGCACAGACGAAGAGGAAATCGAGAGAGCACTCGTATTCACTGACCTAAAAGAGTTGGTGATGTACGCTGCCGACGCAGAAAACCCAGAAGTGCAGCTAGCAGCAGTCAAACGATGCAGTAGACTGTTGTCTTGTGAAGAGAGCACCACGACTGATGTAATAATAGCCACAGGCATCCTGCCTACCCTCATGCAATGTCTGTCCGGAGACGACAACCCCTCACTTCAATGTGAAACCGCACGGACATTAGCAAAAATAACTGGTAGCAATTCAGCACTGATTAGTAAAGTAGTAGAAGCTGGAGCCGTACCAGCTCTCCTGCAACTGCTCAACTCTCAGCATGAAAATATTAGTAAAGAGGCTCTCATTGTGTTAGCTAACATCATTGACGATGATACAGTTCTACGAGACATTGTGATTGAACACGGACTTGTAAAGCCATTGCTCCACCTTATAAAGACAAATGCACCGGTTCCTATCCTACGTGAAGTGTTACGGGTGATTAAAATCCTGTGTATGTGTAAGGACCCACCTCCACCAGTCGAAGTTATTCAAGAAATACTTCCTTATCTCAATATACTGATCACGCACAATTACACTGATGTAAGTATTGTATTTTTATTATCAGTTTAATTTACAGTTAAATATAATTACATGAATCATTTGTCACATTTTAATAAACAATTAGAGAATAAAGTACTAAGAGGGCACATATAAAACATATTTTCATCGGGTACTTTAGCTCATCATCCTATACGTAAGGACCAGTCGACAATAGCGTTATAGTGTGTCCGTTTTAATGCAATACAACAAAAGTCTTGACAGCGGAATCTAGAACGTCACATGTTGTAAACGTTTCCTTACACCATAGAATTTTAGAACGAAATGCACTAAACTATTTATTATAAAGATATTCCATATTTTTATACAACAAAGGTGCAAAAATAA
>CM065331.1:10400098-10441272 GCA_033032175.1 Saturnia japonica
GACTAATGTAAGGCGCTGCACACACGTAGACACTTTGTGTTGTGTCAGGTATAAGCTACCGGTGAATATTTTATTTTCATGCAATCAATATGAAATCAAGCTCTGCCTGAGTAGACGTACACATTGCCAATTGAGAAGTGTTCGTTGTTAGCAACTAGAAACTAAATGAAGAAACAAGCAATATTAACTTTGTATTAGTTATACACCCATTAGTCACCCGGAGCTGGAAACATTCCAATCTCCCTATGTATGTCGCGGCGTGTAAACTGAACAGTGTCGAGAGTAAGCAACCAGTGACTGGGTCCGGTTGCCGGTACTGGACACAGAAACCACGGTTTTGTGAGGTTGTCCCGTGTCAGCAATAAAAAGTGTCTACATTTGTGCAGAGCCTAACCTAGATTTAATAAATATATGTCCTACAGAATGTGTTGGAGAGTTTGTACAGCATGCTGATAAAGGCCGGAGAGAACGCTCGCCAACTGTCTGACAGCATCGCGGAGTGCGGCGGACTCGACAAGCTCAAACAACTGCAGAGCCACGACAATGCAGAAATACATAAGAAGGCGAACAATATACTTAAACAATACGAAGACTTCGACGTGAGTGTCATTCAGTCATAATATAACGTATTTTAGCTTTTAACCAGTTAAGCAAGTCCCAGGTTAATGTAAGACGACACTATATTCTAAATACCCCGGAAACCTAAACTCTTAGGACTTGGCTCGAAGGGACTAGAGAGGCATTCCCGTCACAAGGTGCCGTAGCGTACTGGCGTGAGCTACCCTTAGCCAAAATATGAAAAATCACTTTAAAACTGTAAAATATTGCTTAACATATTTAGTTTTAGATATTTAAATAAAAAAACCCGCAACCAGATATGTTACTTTTATAATTCTCTTAATTCTGGTGTAGGATTTAAATAGTCGTATTAATGGTTATAGAGAACTTTTGAGTTAGATGTACAGTTTAGGTCTTTGCAAATTATTATTTAAATTAAATAGGGCTTAACATTCTCCAGTTTTATTGAAGCAAAATTGTTAAGAAAATATTGCTCTTCCATTTGGTATATTTTTAAGTAGATAGGATCAGTAATTACTTCAATAATCTTATTTAAAAATGCACTTAATTGCTAGTTTCGTCTATGTTAATAAGGCCTTAAAGATCTTGCTCTTTCATCTTAAAAATGATTTTTTTAGTAATAAAAATGTTTTCATAACAATATTTATTACTTAGTTAATAATAAGTAAATATCTGCTATTTTAACGGATTTCAATAAAAGACGGAGGTTAGTCATTTTGAATGTTTTTTTAATGGATGTTCAACCACAACTTCTTTGTTTATGAACTGATTTGAATGATTATTTTTTTGTTGGATAGGGGATGATACCTCAAGGGTGTTTCCATTTTAATTTCTTTGGCATTGGACTTTCAACTCCGTAGATACACCAGGGAACTCTTCAAAATCGTTGAAGTTAGTTTTCTTTTTTGTTAAAAATGGTCTTGTTATTATAGTATACCGTATTTCTTTTCATATTCTTTATTAGATATACTACTCTGTCAAAAAAGTACCGGGAAAAGATCAATAATATACAAAATGTTAGTTATTCATTCAAATTTATTTTATCGCCTTCAAAGTATGCTTCTTCAGAAACGATACACTCACGCCAACGAATAATACAATCATCAAAACATTTTTTAAACACTTTTTCCGGAATTGATTTTAGTTCTCGTCGCGAATTCTCCTTTGTCTTCTACCGAATGAAAATAGGTGCCACAAAGTGGTAATTTGAGTTTAGGAAAAAGAAAGAAATCGGCTGGAGCCATTTCTGGTGAACAAGGTGGTTTGGTATTTGTTGAGTTTTTGGTCAAAATTCGTTCATTATGATGGCATTGTGCGAAGGCGCATTATCGTGGTGCAAAATTCAAGAATTTTCTTTCCGCTAATCTGGCTCTTTTCGTCGAATTTGCTCTCTCAAACGCCGCATAATGTTCAAATAATATACTTTATTTACCTACCATTTGACCTTCCGGTAAGAATTCCGAACAACACCGCGATAGTCAAAGAAAACAGTCAACATGACTTTGACTTTTGATCGACTTTGGTGTGGTTTTTTCGGTTCCGGTTCAGTTGAAAGGCGCCACTACGAAGCTTGTTGGCTAGTTTGCAAGTCAAACCCAGGTGTCTTCACCAATAACAATGCGTTTCATGAATTTTGGGTCGGAATTGACTCGTTCTAACATGTCCTCAACGACTCTTATGCAATTGAGTTTTGGAGAAAATTCAGGTCTTTTGGGACTAGCCGAGTGGCAAAATTGTTTCATACCCAAGTGATTATTTAAAATGACACGGATCGACTCGTGAGACACAGAAATTCAGCGGCTATCTCTCTCAAACTTGAAAGAGGATTTTCACTCACTATTTCCTTGCAATTTTGCGATGTTAACTTGAGTTGAAGACGTTGCTGGCCTACCAGGGTGAGGCAAATCTTTTAGTATATCTCGGCCGCTTTTGAACGCTCTGTACCACTCATAAGCACGTGTTTTTGATAATGTCGTTCACCATAAGCCTTCCGTAAACCTTTTAGTGTCTCCGAACACGAAATTCCATTGTCGATGTAAAATTTAAGACAAACTCTTTGTTCGATGTTTTTGTCCATTAAGAAATTCGTAATACACACTAGATATGACCTAACTAAAACAGCACTGTATTTAATCTAAATGAAAGATTCAACTCCAAACTGAATGAAAAAAAAAAGTGTGTGTCTCGGGACGCTCGACAGAAGTGATAACTAAACTAATGAAAAAGAAAAAAAAAGCAAAACCCAAAAGAAAGGGAAGCCGGCAAGCATTCGAACCTAGGACTCCGGCCATAGCAGTCACGCTTACGACCTTTAAGCTAAGAGCGTGTTGTTAGGATTGACTGAAACTATGCTACTATTGATGGCGCCGTAACGCGTAACGTTACGAAGCGGTTTACCCTCCCATAAGAAGTTATCATTTCAAGAAATTGAATTTGTAACCATAAATAAATCATCCATTCTCGATACTTTTTTTACTGAATGTTATTCACTTTATTGTTAGCCTTAAGGGCCCTGAAGCCTCAGAAGGTTTTTACAGCTTCAACGGGCTTGGTGATTCCCATACCTAATAACGAGTACCTAACTGAACCTATTTTTATATCAACAAAATATATATTTCAGGAGATGCGTAGGCGGACGGATAAACTTACAAATAATAAAAGGGAAGAGACGCAGCATAGTGTATCGATCAGCCACTGCACAGACGAAGAGGAAATCGAGAGAGCACTCGTATTCACTGACCTAAAAGAGTTGGTGATGTACGCTGCCGACGCAGACAACTCAGCAGTGCAGCTAGCAGCAGTCAAACGATGCAGTAGACTGTTGTCTTGTGAAGAGAGCACCACGACTGATGTAATAATAGCCACAGGCATCCTGCCTACCCTCATGCAATGTCTGTCCGGAGACGACAACCCCTCACTTCAATGTGAAACCGCACGGACATTAGCAAAAATAACTGGTAGCAATTCAGCACTGATTAGTAAAGTAGTAGAAGCTGGAGCCGTACCAGCTCTCCTGCAACTGCTCAACTCTCAGCATGAAAATATTAGTAAAGAGGCTCTCATTGTGTTAGCTAACATCATTGACGATGATACAGTTCTACGAGACATTGTGATTGAACACGGACTTGTAAAGCCATTGCTCCACCTTATAAAGACAAATGCACCGGTTCCTATCCTACGTGAAGTGTTACGGGTGATTAAAATCCTTTGTATGTGTAAGGACCCACCTCCACCAGTCGAAGTTATTCAGGAAATACTTCCTTATCTCAATATACTGATCACGCACAATGACACTGATGTAAGTATTGTATTTTTATTATCAGTTTAATTTACAGTTAAATATAATTACTTGAATCATTTGTCACATTTTAATAAACAATTAGAGAACAAAGTACTAAGAGGGCACATATAAAACATATTTTCATCGGGTACTTTAGCTCATCATCCTATACGTAAGGACCAGTCGACAATAGCGTTATAGTGTGTCCGTTTTAATGCAATACAACAAAAGTCTTGACAGCGGAACCTAGAACGTCACATGTTGTAAACGTTTCCTTACACCATAGAATTTTAGAACGAAATACACTAAACTATTTATTAAAAAGATATTCCATATTTTTATACAACAAAGGTGCAAAAATAATCATACGGCCCTTCTGATAGTAGTGAGCGGCTACCGCACCGAATAAAGTGTATCACTAGCGCCTTGCCGACCATGAACCCTCCTACCTCATGGAGCTCTGGAAACTAATCATAGTAGCAACACAACATAAGGTTTCTAGGCTACAGTTTTCTGTAGGGTGGAGGAAATCCACCAGTCTGGCGGTTCCAACTAGAGAGACATCTCCAAAGAAATGTATCCTCTTTTAATGTATTAACATCTGGGCGACCGCGTTTGACTCGGTATCTTAAAAAAAAGAAAAACACCTATATAAGTAAACTTGGAATGTCAAACATTCTAAATACAAAATTTCATACAAATCGTTGAAGCCATTTGTGAGAAACCAATTACATATATGTATATACAAGAATTGTTCACTTAATATACATATTAAGATAAGATATAATTTCAAATCATTTAAATTAAGTAAAACGATACATACATCGCCATCCAATAGTACCTGACTGTGAAAAGTACAAACCTTTGTTTTTTATTTGTAATTAAAATATAATTCATACAATACCAACCATCCATAAAAATAAACGAATTTGCATTAATTTCCTTTCACTTCAGCTTAACCATGGTCTCCCTTTATATCTGTAACTAATTGTGCTGATTAGAGAAGAGATTGTGCCTTACATTTATCATTACCTAAATGTAGCTGCAGGGGGTCCACTGGAACCAGCTAAATTTTGAAAGCGGTCTATGAGATAAAAATTTCGGGAACCTCTGGCCTAGGCAATCAAATAGAATGCCAAATGAGAAGCCGGCAGAGTTCAGACCGTGGCGCTTGCTCCTTGGTACTTGTCGCAAGTCCGACAACAGCGATGCTCGGTTAGGTTACTGAGGTTTAAGTTGGCCTTTCGAATAAATACTGGCGAGCGAGCGCCACGGTCTCATGGTCGCTACTCCGAGACCGAGTCAAACGAGCACGATCGCCTTATCAGGACATTGTTTCTTACTTTACTAAAATAGCACATTCTATATATTGCCTAGGAATTCTATAAATAATAATAAACTGCTATTTGTTGGTAAGTGCATCGCTTGAGAACGGCTCGACCGATTTGGATATTTCTTGTTTTGAAATATACGTAATTGCCTGAATAAAATTTTTATAGCAAGAAAAATTTGAAAGAGTAGCGAAAAATGTTCAAATTCGGGGAAAAATGAATGCCCTTTTTTCTATCGTAATGCACAATTCAAAAAATGTGTTTAAATATGTGTAATTTATCAAGGAAGAAAACGGGATACGTAGAGTTATTGATTATTGGGAAGGGCAGAACAATGTCTGCCGGGCCAGTTAGTTAAACTTAATAACATAATATTATATAGATATATTTATACAGAGTAAGTAATATAGATTATATTCTCAGCGGCCACGAGTTTTAAGTTTTATAATCACTTTCTTTCAGTTGCAATTAGACATTTTATGTGCGTACTACACACTAACAGAAGCTGGCAACGACTATAGGCAGACGATCATTGAATCTGGCATTGTTCCCAACCTGATACCTCTGCTTTCTCATAAGAATACTTTAGTACAGGTCACTGCTTTAGATATTCTCGGTAACATAACCACTGGTACTGAAGAACAGATTCAGGTTGTGTTGGACTGCGGCGTGTTGTCACACTTCCTAGCTCTGTTATCTCATTGGGTGAGTGTTCTAGAAACCTATTACAGTTTGTTCTCAGCGAGTTGTCAATAATGTCATGGTTTACATGTGCGGGTACAGAGCATGCGAAGGCTAACTGATGGTTCGCGTTCGGCTGTGCTCTGCCAGCGTGTCGGTACATCTGAAGGAAGAAGCGGAGTTGTGGTGCAATACAATGCTCGATAAAGACAGACCTCGTTGTTAAGGCTAAAAGGCGCTTACGACGATCATATGCACAATGATTACAGCACCTATCCTTTTTCCTCGTATCTGTCTATCCTTATCTACCCCCAACCTTTCGCCGACGTCAGTTAGCCTTTAAAATTGCAACGGCAAACACAGAGTGACTGCGGTATATATCAAATATAATAAACTTTACTTCAAAAAACTTGAATAATTATCGTGCATGGTGAAAGCTGTTGTTCGGTGAGTCCCTTTTTTCTCCATTCTATAAATTCCAGTATTCCGTGTCATTGTGCATATATTGTAATCGACCAGGGAAATTGCCCCCAACCAACAATCCGGCTAGTTTTAAGAAAGAAATCGAACCAGCGCTTACACTCGTAATTGTCATTAACCGTAGATCCCTACCCACACTCGGATTGAGCTTATCCTATATCCTGGGCGTCAGAGCACCTGTTAGTTATTTCGTGATATTTTTGTAAATCAAAGTTTTATAATATTTTTATTATATTCATAGCTTAAAACATAGGAAAACACTTCAGTTTTTATGCAGCATCCAATTTTACGCATATTTCATGTTCTCCACAGACTAGATGATGTGTTGCAATTCTTGCAAAATGTTTTACTTTTCCTGATATCTAAATACGGACAAGGCCATGCATCAACCCTGTTTTGGAACATCAGGTTACGGTGAATCTGATATATCAGATTTCTTATAATAAGTATATCATTGTATTTTATTAACGCGATACAATGTAATGTTACAACTCTGTTTTATTAATTACTATAGTTAATGCCGTCTACATCTTCATCTATTCATCCGAAAGACGGTCACTGTTGGGCATAGGTCGTGAGTCCACCTTGTGACGGGTCTGCCCACGCTGTGTCTTCCAGTACGTGACCGCTACTCGAGAGCTCTAAGACCCCATCGGCCATCCGTTTTACGAGCGATGTGTCTCGCCCATTGCCACTCAAGTCTAGCTATTGTTAGGGCAATGTCGGTGACTTTGGTATTCCTGCGGTTTGGTTCTCTTCATCTCTGATCCGATTACGCAGAGAAACTCCGAGCATAGCCCTCCCTGTTGCTTTTTGAGTGATCAAACAAACACACTAATACCAGAGCTAACTGACAACTAGCAAAAAATGGTGGACACTAATTAACATGGATATAGTCAAAATAAGAAAGATGTCTTGTTAACCGTTAAAAAAATGTTAACTATTAAATTGACTACAGTCACACAGCACCCTGGGCAGGGTTCTGGGGTTAAATGTTCCGCTATGACTGATTACAGGCTATTTCTGTCTGTGGAAAAGCTTTGCGGTTCGTGGCCAATGTAATGAATGGCAATGAGCGACAAGTTCAAGCGGTGATTGACGCTGGTCTGCTACCCAGCATTGTGGAGAACCTGCGCAAGAGCCAGTTCCTGGCACATATGATGGAGGCTGTACGGGCCCTCGTCAACCTCAGCAGTGTGGGCACCAAGGAACAAGTTGCTGCGCTCATCGACTGCGACGTAATACCAGCTCTATGCGGACTGCTCAGCTGTGAAGACACGAAAGTTATTCATGTAAGTATACACATTGTGATGATACTGGTGTGTCCGTGAGTGATTACAATGCCGCGTATTGAGATGTAAGAGTTTATTTGTAATAAGTACACGATAGGTTTACAAACAGCATACACTCTTTAGCGTCCAATACTTGTTAAACTACGGAACAGTGTGGCCGCTATTCTACTAACAAGTTTCATAAACTCCTTTCTATACGTGGTATGTATTTGGATACACATTGTGATGATACTGGTGTGTCCGTGAGTGATTACAATGCCGCGTATTGAGATGTAAGAGTTTATTTGTAATAAGTACACGATAGGTTTACAAACAGCATACACTCTTTAGCGCCCAATACTTGTTAAACTACGGAACAGTGTGGCCGCTATTCTACTAACAATTTCAAAACTTTTATACTGGTATGTATTTGATACACATGTATATTTGGGTTTCCGTGAGTGATTACAATGCCGCGTTTGAGATTAAAAGGTTTTTTGTAATTAAGAATAACAAACAGATACACTCTTTACGCCAATACTTGTTAAACAAACGGCATTCCCTTTTCTAACAAATTTTAAACTCTTTATAGGGATGTTTGTACAATTGTTTACTGGTGTTTCCGTGATGATTAAATGTATTGAGAGTAAGGTTTATTAATACACTAGGTTTAAACTAACTTTACCAAACTAAATCCAAACAGTTGGCCCATTCTATAAAATTTAAAATTTTCTATTGGATGTATTGGAACCTGTGATGATACTGGTGTTTGGTGTAAAATGGGTATTGAGTAAGAGTTTTTTAAAAGTACACATAGGCAAATAATCTTAGGCCAATTTGTTATAAACAATTGCCCTATTCTACTCAAATTTATAAACTCTTAACGTGGTGTATTTGTAACATTGTGATAAACTGGTGTTTCGTGAGTGTTTAAATCCCTTATTGAGATTAAGGTTTATTGTAATAATACACGTATTTAAACAGATACATTTTAGCTCAATACCGTTAAATACAACAGTCCCTATCTCAAATTTTAAACTCTTTAAGTGGTAGTATTTGTAACATTGTGATGATACTGGTGTTTCGTGAGTGTTTAAATCCCTTATTGAGATTAAGGTTTATTGTAATAATACCGATATTTAAAACAGATACATTTTAGGCCCCATAGTTAACTACAACAGTTCCCTTTCTCTAACGTTTATAAACTCCTTTCTATAGGTTGTATTGTCCTTGTGATAATGGTGTGTTGAGGATTACAAGCGTATTGAGATGTAAGATTTTTTGTAATAAGACACGATGGTTTACAACAGATACTTTTAGCCCAATATTGTAAACTACAACTGTGCCCAATTCTCTAAAGTTTCTAAATCCCTATCTGGTAAGATTTGATAACTTGTGTGATACTGGTGTGTCTGGGATTACAAGCGTATTGAGATGTAAGATTTTTTGTAATAAGACACGATGGTTTAAAAATATTTTAGGCCAATTTGGTTAACTACAACAGGTCCCATAACTCTACAATTTTAAACTCTTCTATGTGGTGTATTTGTACAATTGTGATGATCCTGGTGTTCCGTGGTGATTAATGCCGATTGAGATGTAAAGTTTATTTGTAATAAGTACAGGTTTAAACAATAATTTTAGCCCAATACTGTTAACTACGAACAGGGCTAACTCTTTCAAATTCAAATCTTTTATACCGGGTATGTTTTGGTCCATTGTTGATACTTGTTCCGTAGTGGATTAAACCCTTTGAGATGTAAGAGTTTAGTAATAAGTACACATAGGTTTACAAAAGCTACATCTTTAGTAATACTTGTTAAATAGCAACATTTGCCGCATTCTTATAAAAATTTCAAACTTTCTATCTGGTAATTTGATAACTTGTGTATACTGGTGTTCTGGGTTACAATGGGTATTGAAGTAAGGTTTTTGTAATAAGTACACGTTAGGTTAAAAGTAACTCTTAGGTCCATATTGTTAAACACGAACATTTGCCCATTACTCTTTCTAAACTCTTCTATGTGGTTATTTGGATACAATTGTGATGAATGGTTTCGTGAGGATTATTTGGTAATTAGTAAGAGTTTTTGAAAATACACTGGTTTACAAACAATAACTTTTACCCAAAGTTAAATAGGAACATTTTGCCCTTCACAAATTTCATAAACTCTTTATAGTGGTTATTTGGATAACCTGTGTTATATGGTGTTTCCGTTGAGTGTTAAATGGTATTGTGTAAGATTTTTTAAAATACACTGGTTCAAAACTAAATTTAGGCCCAATGTTAAACTACGAACAGTTCCAAATTCTTTCAAATTTATAAACTCTTCAAGTGGTTATTTGGTACCTGTGATTATAGGGTTGTCTGAGTATTAAATGGGTATTAATAAGATTTTTTTAAAATACACCGGTTTCAACAATAACTTTTGCCCAATGTTAAATACAACATGTCCCTTCTTTTAAAATTTTAAACCCTTTCATAGTGGTTATTTTACCTGTGATTATATGGTTTCTGAGTGTTAAATGGATTTAGTTAAGAGTTTTTAAAAGTACACTGGGTTCAAAAGCTTTTTAGCCAATTGTTAATTACCAACAGTCCCATTCTTTCTAACAAATTTTAAACTCTTTATACTGGTTGTTGGTAACTTAATCGGTTTCTGAGTATTAAACCCTTTGAAGTAAGGTTTATTTTAAAAGTACACGGTTTACAACAAAATCTTTAAAGCCCAAATTGTTAATTACAACAGTCCCATTCTTTACAAATTTTAAACCTTTATACTGGTGTTTTAACATTTTAATCCGGTTTTCGTGAGATTTAAACCCTTTAGAGTAAGGTTTTTTTAAAAAACCAATTTTACAACAATAATTTTACGAAATTGTAAACAAACTTCCCTATTCTTCAAATTTAAACTTTTAACTGGTATGTATTTGGATTTACACTTGTGATTTGGTGTTGGATATACAATTGTTTGATATAAGGTTATTTTAATAAGAACATTTACAACAAAATTTTTACGAAATTGTTAAACTACAAATCCCATTCCTCAAATTTAAATTTTATACTGGTTTATTTGGTAACCATTGTGATAAATGTTTCCTAGGATTAAAGGCCTTTGAAGTAAGTTTTTTAATAAGAACATTTACAACAAAATTTTTACGAAATTGTTAAATCAAACAGTCCCATTCTTTAAAATTTCATAACTTTTTAACTGGTTATTGATACAATTGTGATGAACTTGTCCGTGAGATTAAACCCTTTGAGAGTAAGGTTTTTTAAAAGAACATTTTAAAAATAACTCTTTAGGCCCAATTTTTAAACTCGAACATTGCCCTATTCTTAAAATTTCATAAATTTTATACTGGATGTTTTGATACCTTTAATACGGTTTGGTGTTAAATCCCTATTGGAATTAAAGTTTTAAAAGTACACTAGGTTCAAACTTTTTAGGCCAATTTTTAATACGAACAGTTTCCATAATCCTTTACTAATTTATAATTGTTATACGGTGTGTTGGCCTGTTATTACTGGCGTTGAATGAATTTATTTAATAGTAAATATTTACAAACAGCATAATTTTAAATTTTTACTTTTTTAACTACAACATCCCTATTTTACATTATTATTTATTATGTTTTTTCCTAACATACTATGGAATTACATTAATGGAGTCATTAAGGAGGAAATTGGTCTTAAAAAATTATTATTTTAATAACGATAGTTTACAAACAGCATACACTCTTTAGCGTCCAATACTTGTTAAACTACGCAACAGTGTGGCCGCTATTCTACTAACAAATTTCATAAACTCCTTTCTATACGTGGTATGTATTTGGATACACATTGTGATGATACTGGTGTTTCCGTGAGTGATTACAATGCCGCGTATTGAGATGTAAGAGTTTATTTGTAATAAGTACACGATAGGTTTACAAACAGCATACACTCTTTAGCGCCCAATACTTGTTAAACTACGGAACAGTGTGGCCGCTATTCTACTAACAAATTTCATAAACTCCTTTCTATACGTGGTATGTATTTGGATACACATTGTGATGATACTGGTGTGTCCGTGAGTGATTACAATGCCGCGTATTGAGATATAAGAGTTTATTTGTAATAAGTACACGATAGGTTTACAAACAGCATACACTCTTTAGCGTCCAATACTTGTTAAACTACGGAACAGTGTGGCCGCTATTCTACTAACAAGTTTCATAAACTCCTTTCTATACGTGGTATGTATTTGGATACACATTGTGATGATACTGGTGTGTCCGTGAGTGATTACAATGCCGCGTATTGAGATGTAAGAGTTTATTTGTAATAAGTACACGATAGGTTTACAAACAGCATACACTCTTTAGCGCCCAATACTTGTTAAACTACGGAACAGTGTGGCCGCTATTCTACTAACAAATTTCATAAACTCCTTTCTATACGTGGTATGTATTTGGATACACATTGTGATGATACTGGTGTGTCCGTGAGTGATTACAATGCCGCGTATTGAGATATAAGAGTTTATTTGTAATAAGTACACGATAGGTTTACAAACAGCATACACTCTTTAGCGTCCAATACTTGTTAAACTACGGAACAGTGTGGCCGCTATTCTACTAACAAGTTTCATAAACTCCTTTCTATACGTGGTATGTATTTGGATACACATTGTGATGATACTGGTGTGTCCGTGAGTGATTACAATGCCGCGTATTGAGATGTAAGAGTTTATTTGTAATAAGTACACGATAGGTTTACAAACAGCATACACTCTTTAGCGCCCAATACTTGTTAAACTACGAAACAGTGTGGCCGCTATTCTACTAACAAGTTTCATAAACTCCTTTCTATACGTGGTATGTATTTGGATACACATTGTGATGATACTGGTGTTTCCGTGAGTGATTACAATGCCGCGTATTGAGATGTAAGAGTTTATTTGTAATAAGTACACGATAGGTTTACAAACAGCATACACTCTTTAGCGTCCAATACTTGTTAAACTACGGAACAGTGTGGCCGCTATTCTACTAACAAATTTCATAAACTCCTTTCTATACGTGGTATGTATTTGGATACACATTGTGATGATACTGGTGTTTCCGTGAGTGATTACAATGCCGCGTATTGAGATGTAAGAGTTTATTTGTAATAAGTACACGATAGGTTTACAAACAGCATACACTCTTTAGCGCCCAATACTTGTTAAACTACGGAACAGTGTGGCCGCTATTCTACTAACAAATTTCATAAACTCCTTTCTATACGTGGTATGTATTTGGATACACATTGTGATGATACTGGTGTGTCCGTGAGTGATTACAATGCCGCGTATTGAGATGTAAGAGTTTATTTGTAATAAGTACACGATAGGTTTACAAACAGCATACACTCTTTAGCGCCCAATACTTGTTAAACTACGGAACAGTGTGGCCGCTATTCTACTAACAAATTTCATAAACTCCTTTCTATACGTGGTATGTATTTGGATACACATTGTGATGATACTGGTGTGTCCGTGAGTGATTACAATGCCGCGTATTGAGATGTAAGAGTTTATTTGTAATAAGTACACGATAGGTTTACAAACAGCATACACTCTTTAGCGCCCAATACTTGTTAAACTACGGAACAGTGTGGCCGCTATTCTACTAACAAATTTCATAAACTCCTTTCTATACGTGGTATGTATTTGGATACACATTGTGATGATACTGGTGTTTCCGTGAGTGATTACAATGCCGCGTATTGAGATGTAAGAGTTTATTTGTAATAAGTACACGATAGGTTTACAAACAGCATACACTCTTTAGCGTCCAATACTTGTTAAACTACGGAACAGTGTGGCCGCTATTCTACTAACAAATTTCATAAACTCCTTTCTATACGTGGTATGTATTTGGATACACATTGTGATGATACTGGTGTTTCCGTGAGTGATTACAATGCCGCGTATTGAGATGTAAGAGTTTATTTGTAATAAGTACACGATAGGTTTACAAACAGCATACACTCTTTAGCGCCCAATACTTGTTAAACTACGGAACAGTGTGGCCGCTATTCTACTAACAAATTTCATAAACTCCTTTCTATACGTGGTATGTATTTGGATACACATTGTGATGATACTGGTGTGTCCGTGAGTGATTACAATGCCGCGTATTGAGATGTAAGAGTTTATTTGTAATAAGTACACGATAGGTTTACAAACAGCATACACTCTTTAGCGCCCAATACTTGTTAAACTACGGAACAGTGTGGCCGCTATTCTACTAACAAATTTCATAAACTCCTTTCTATACGTGGTATGTATTTGGATACACCTTGTGATGATACTGGTGTGTCCGTGAGTGATTACAATGCCGCGTATTGAGATATAAGAGTTTATTTGTAATAAGTACACGATAGGTTTACAAACAGCATACACTCTTTAGCGTCCAATACTTGTTAAACTACGGAACAGTGTGGCCGCTATTCTACTAACAAGTTTCATAAACTCCTTTCTATACGTGGTATGTATTTGGATACACATTGTGATGATACTGGTGTGTCCGTGAGTGATTACAATGCCGCGTATTGAGATGTAAGAGTTTATTTGTAATAAGTACACGATAGGTTTACAAACAGCATACACTCTTTAGCGCCCAATACTTGTTAAACTACGAAACAGTGTGGCCGCTATTCTACTAACAAGTTTCATAAACTCCTTTCTATACGTGGTATGTATTTGGATACACATTGTGATGATACTGGTGTTTCCGTGAGTGATTACAATGCCGCGTATTGAGATGTAAGAGTTTATTTGTAATAAGTACACGATAGGTTTACAAACAGCATACACTCTTTAGCGTCCAATACTTGTTAAACTACGGAACAGTGTGGCCGCTATTCTACTAACAAATTTCATAAACTCCTTTCTATACGTGGTATGTATTTGGATACACATTGTGATGATACTGGTGTTTCCGTGAGTGATTACAATGCCGCGTATTGAGATGTAAGAGTTTATTTGTAATAAGTACACGATAGGTTTACAAACAGCATACACTCTTTAGCGCCCAATACTTGTTAAACTACGGAACAGTGTGGCCGCTATTCTACTAACAAATTTCATAAACTCCTTTCTATACGTGGTATGTATTTGGATACACATTGTGATGATACTGGTGTGTCCGTGAGTGATTACAATGCCGCGTATTGAGATATAAGAGTTTATTTGTAATAAGTACACGATAGGTTTACAAACAGCATACACTCTTTAGCGTCCAATACTTGTTAAACTACGGAACAGTGTGGCCGCTATTCTACTAACAAGTTTCATAAACTCCTTTCTATACGTGGTATGTATTTGGATACACATTGTGATGATACTGGTGTGTCCGTGAGTGATTACAATGCCGCGTATTGAGATGTAAGAGTTTATTTGTAATAAGTACACGATAGGTTTACAAACAGCATACACTCTATAGCGCCCAATACTTGTTAAACTACGAAACAGTGTGGCCGCTATTCTACTAACAAGTTTCATAAACTCCTTTCTATACGTGGTATGTATTTGGATACACATTGTGATGATACTGGTGTGTCCGTGAGTGATTACAATGCCGCGTATTGAGATATAAGAGTTTATTTGTAATAAGTACACGATAGGTTTACAAACAGCATACACTCTTTAGCGCCCAATACTTGTTAAACTACGGAACAGTGTGGCCGCTATTCTACTAACAAGTTTCATAAACTCCTTTCTATACGTGGTATGTATTTGGATACACATTGTGATGATACTGGTGTGTCCGTGAGTGATTACAATGCCGCGTATTGAGATGTAAGAGTTTATTTGTAATAAGTACACGATAGGTTTACAAACAGCATACACTCTTTAGCGCCCAATACTTGTTAAACTACGAAACAGTGTGGCCGCTATTCTACTAACAAGTTTCATAAACTCCTTTCTATACGTGGTATGTATTTGGATACACATTGTGATGATACTGGTGTTTCCGTGAGTGATTACAATGCCGCGTATTGAGATGTAAGAGTTTATTTGTAATAAGTACACGATAGGTTTACAAACAGCATACACTCTTTAGCGTCCAATACTTGTTAAACTACGGAACAGTGTGGCCGCTATTCTACTAACAAATTTCATAAACTCCTTTCTATACGTGGTATGTATTTGGATACACATTGTGATGATACTGGTGTTTCCGTGAGTGATTACAATGCCGCGTATTGAGATGTAAGAGTTTATTTGTAATAAGTACACGATAGGTTTACAAACAGCATACACTCTTTAGCGCCCAATACTTGTTAAACTACGGAACAGTGTGGCCGCTATTCTACTAACAAATTTCATAAACTCCTTTCTATACGTGGTATGTATTTGGATACACATTGTGATGATACTGGTGTGTCCGTGAGTGATTACAATGCCGCGTATTGAGATATAAGAGTTTATTTGTAATAAGTACACGATAGGTTTACAAACAGCATACACTCTTTAGCGTCCAATACTTGTTAAACTACGGAACAGTGTGGCCGCTATTCTACTAACAAGTTTCATAAACTCCTTTCTATACGTGGTATGTATTTGGATACACATTGTGATGATACTGGTGTGTCCGTGAGTGATTACAATGCCGCGTATTGAGATGTAAGAGTTTATTTGTAATAAGTACACGATAGGTTTACAAACAGCATACACTCTATAGCGCCCAATACTTGTTAAACTACGAAACAGTGTGGCCGCTATTCTACTAACAAGTTTCATAAACTCCTTTCTATACGTGGTATGTATTTGGATACACATTGTGATGATACTGGTGTGTCCGTGAGTGATTACAATGCCGCGTATTGAGATATAAGAGTTTATTTGTAATAAGTACACGATAGGTTTACAAACAGCATACACTCTTTAGCGCCCAATACTTGTTAAACTACGGAACAGTGTGGCCGCTATTCTACTAACAAATTTCATAAACTCCTTTCTATACGTGGTATGTATTTGGATACACATTGTGATGATACTGGTGTTTCCGTGAGTGATTACAATGCCGCGTATTGAGATGTAAGAGTTTATTTGTAATAAGTACACGATAGGTTTACAAACAGCATACACTCTTTAGCGTCCAATACTTGTTAAACTACGCAACAGTGTGGCCGCTATTCTACTAACAAATTTCATAAACTCCTTTCTATACGTGGTATGTATTTGGATACACATTGTGATGATACTGGTGTTTCCGTGAGTGATTACAATGCCGCGTATTGAGATGTAAGAGTTTATTTGTAATAAGTACACGATAGGTTTACAAACAGCATACACTCTTTAGCGCCCAATACTTGTTAAACTACGGAACAGTGTGGCCGCTATTCTACTAACAAATTTCATAAACTCCTTTCTATACGTGGTATGTATTTGGATACACATTGTGATGATACTGGTGTGTCCGTGAGTGATTACAATGCCGCGTATTGAGATATAAGAGTTTATTTGTAATAAGTACACGATAGGTTTACAAACAGCATACACTCTTTAGCGTCCAATACTTGTTAAACTACGGAACAGTGTGGCCGCTATTCTACTAACAAGTTTCATAAACTCCTTTCTATACGTGGTATGTATTTGGATACACATTGTGATGATACTGGTGTGTCCGTGAGTGATTACAATGCCGCGTATTGAGATGTAAGAGTTTATTTGTAATAAGTACACGATAGGTTTACAAACAGCATACACTCTATAGCGCCCAATACTTGTTAAACTACGAAACAGTGTGGCCGCTATTCTACTAACAAGTTTCATAAACTCCTTTCTATACGTGGTATGTATTTGGATACACATTGTGATGATACTGGTGTGTCCGTGAGTGATTACAATGCCGCGTATTGAGATATAAGAGTTTATTTGTAATAAGTACACGATAGGTTTACAAACAGCATACACTCTTTAGCGCCCAATACTTGTTAAACTACGGAACAGTGTGGCCGCTATTCTACTAACAAATTTCATAAACTCCTTTCTATACGTGGTATGTATTTGGATACACATTGTGATGATACTGGTGTGTCCGTGAGTGATTACAATGCCGCGTATTGAGATGTAAGAGTTTATTTGTAATAAGTACACGATAGGTTTACAAACAGCATACACTCTTTAGCGCCCAATACTTGTTAAACTACGGAACAGTGTGGCCGCTATTCTACTAACAAATTTCATAAACTCCTTTCTATACGTGGTATGTATTTGGATACACATTGTGATGATACTGGTGTTTCCGTGAGTGATTACAATGCCGCGTATTGAGATGTAAGAGTTTATTTGTAATAAGTACACGATAGGTTTACAAACAGCATACACTCTTTAGCGTCCAATACTTGTTAAACTACGGAACAGTGTGGCCGCTATTCTACTAACAAGTTTCATAAACTCCTTTCTATACGTGGTATGTATTTGGATACACATTGTGATGATACTGGTGTGTCCGTGAGTGATTACAATGCCGCGTATTGAGATGTAAGAGTTTATTTGTAATAAGTACACGATAGGTTTACAAACAGCATACACTCTTTAGCGCCCAATACTTGTTAAACTACGGAACAGTGTGGCCGCTATTCTACTAACAAATTTCATAAACTCCTTTCTATACGTGGTATGTATTTGGATACACATTGTGATGATACTGGTGTTTCCGTGAGTGATTACAATGCCGCGTATTGAGATGTAAGAGTTTATTTGTAATAAGTACACGATAGGTTTACAAACAGCATACACTCTTTAGCGTCCAATACTTGTTAAACTACGGAACAGTGTGGCCGCTATTCTACTAACAAATTTCATAAACTCCTTTCTATACGTGGTATGTATTTGGATACACATTGTGATGATACTGGTGTTTCCGTGAGTGATTACAATGCCGCGTATTGAGATGTAAGAGTTTATTTGTAATAAGTACACGATAGGGTTACAAACAGCATACACTCTTTAGCGCCCAATACTTGTTAAACTACGGAACAGTGTGGCCGCTATTCTACTAACAAATTTCATAAACTCCTTTCTATACGTGGTATGTATTTGGATACACATTGTGATGATACTGGTGTGTCCGTGAGTGATTACAATGCCGCGTATTGAGATATAAGAGTTTATTTGTAATAAGTACACGATAGGTTTACAAACAGCATACACTCTTTAGCGCCCAATACTTGTTAAACTACGGAACAGTGTGGCCGCTATTCTACTAACAAATTTCATAAACTCCTTTCTATACGTGGTATGTATTTGGATACACATTGTGATGATACTGGTGTTTCCGTGAGTGATTACAATGCCGCGTATTGAGATGTAAGAGTTTATTTGTAATAAGTACACGATAGGTTTACAAACAGCATACACTCTTTAGCGTCCAATACTTGTTAAACTACGCAACAGTGTGGCCGCTATTCTACTAACAAATTTCATAAACTCCTTTCTATACGTGGTATGTATTTGGATACACATTGTGATGATACTGGTGTTTCCGTGAGTGATTACAATGCCGCGTATTGAGATGTAAGAGTTTATTTGTAATAAGTACACGATAGGTTTACAAACAGCATACACTCTTTAGCGCCCAATACTTGTTAAACTACGGAACAGTGTGGCCGCTATTCTACTAACAAATTTCATAAACTCCTTTCTATACGTGGTATGTATTTGGATACACATTGTGATGATACTGGTGTGTCCGTGAGTGATTACAATGCCGCGTATTGAGATATAAGAGTTTATTTGTAATAAGTACACGATAGGTTTACAAACAGCATACACTCTTTAGCGTCCAATACTTGTTAAACTACGGAACAGTGTGGCCGCTATTCTACTAACAAGTTTCATAAACTCCTTTCTATACGTGGTATGTATTTGGATACACATTGTGATGATACTGGTGTGTCCGTGAGTGATTACAATGCCGCGTATTGAGATGTAAGAGTTTATTTGTAATAAGTACACGATAGGTTTACAAACAGCATACACTCTATAGCGCCCAATACTTGTTAAACTACGAAACAGTGTGGCCGCTATTCTACTAACAAGTTTCATAAACTCCTTTCTATACGTGGTATGTATTTGGATACACATTGTGATGATACTGGTGTGTCCGTGAGTGATTACAATGCCGCGTATTGAGATATAAGAGTTTATTTGTAATAAGTACACGATAGGTTTACAAACAGCATACACTCTTTAGCGCCCAATACTTGTTAAACTACGGAACAGTGTGGCCGCTATTCTACTAACAAATTTCATAAACTCCTTTCTATACGTGGTATGTATTTGGATACACATTGTGATGATACTGGTGTTTCCGTGAGTGATTACAATGCCGCGTATTGAGATGTAAGAGTTTATTTGTAATAAGTACACGATAGGTTTACAAACAGCATACACTCTTTAGCGTCCAATACTTGTTAAACTACGCAACAGTGTGGCCGCTATTCTACTAACAAATTTCATAAACTCCTTTCTATACGTGGTATGTATTTGGATACACATTGTGATGATACTGGTGTTTCCGTGAGTGATTACAATGCCGCGTATTGAGATGTAAGAGTTTATTTGTAATAAGTACACGATAGGTTTACAAACAGCATACACTCTTTAGCGCCCAATACTTGTTAAACTACGGAACAGTGTGGCCGCTATTCTACTAACAAATTTCATAAACTCCTTTCTATACGTGGTATGTATTTGGATACACATTGTGATGATACTGGTGTGTCCGTGAGTGATTACAATGCCGCGTATTGAGATATAAGAGTTTATTTGTAATAAGTACACGATAGGTTTACAAACAGCATACACTCTTTAGCGTCCAATACTTGTTAAACTACGGAACAGTGTGGCCGCTATTCTACTAACAAGTTTCATAAACTCCTTTCTATACGTGGTATGTATTTGGATACACATTGTGATGATACTGGTGTGTCCGTGAGTGATTACAATGCCGCGTATTGAGATGTAAGAGTTTATTTGTAATAAGTACACGATAGGTTTACAAACAGCATACACTCTATAGCGCCCAATACTTGTTAAACTACGAAACAGTGTGGCCGCTATTCTACTAACAAGTTTCATAAACTCCTTTCTATACGTGGTATGTATTTGGATACACATTGTGATGATACTGGTGTGTCCGTGAGTGATTACAATGCCGCGTATTGAGATATAAGAGTTTATTTGTAATAAGTACACGATAGGTTTACAAACAGCATACACTCTTTAGCGCCCAATACTTGTTAAACTACGGAACAGTGTGGCCGCTATTCTACTAACAAATTTCATAAACTCCTTTCTATACGTGGTATGTATTTGGATACACATTGTGATGATACTGGTGTTTCCGTGAGTGATTACAATGCCGCGTATTGAGATGTAAGAGTTTATTTGTAATAAGTACACGATAGGTTTACAAACAGCATACACTCTTTAGCGTCCAATACTTGTTAAACTACGCAACAGTGTGGCCGCTATTCTACTAACAAATTTCATAAACTCCTTTCTATACGTGGTATGTATTTGGATACACATTGTGATGATACTGGTGTGTCCGTGAGTGATTACAATGCCGCGTATTGAGATGTAAGAGTTTATTTGTAATAAGTACACGATAGGTTTACAAACAGCATACACTCTTTAGCGCCCAATACTTGTTAAACTACGGAACAGTGTGGCCGCTATTCTACTAACAAATTTCATAAACTCCTTTCTATACGTGGTATGTATTTGGATACACATTGTGATGATACTGGTGTTTCCGTGAGTGATTACAATGCCGCGTATTGAGATGTAAGAGTTTATTTGTAATAAGTACACGATAGGTTTACAAACAGCATACACTCTTTAGCGTCCAATACTTGTTAAACTACGGAACAGTGTGGCCGCTATTCTACTAACAAATTTCATAAACTCCTTTCTATACGTGGTATGTATTTGGATACACATTGTGATGATACTGGTGTTTCCGTGAGTGATTACAATGCCGCGTATTGAGATGTAAGAGTTTATTTGTAATAAGTACACGATAGGTTTACAAACAGCATACACTCTTTAGCGCCCAATACTTGTTAAACTACGGAACAGTGTGGCCGCTATTCTACTAACAAGTTTCATAAACTCCTTTCTATACGTGGTATGTATTTGGATACACATTGTGATGATACTGGTGTGTCCGTGAGTGATTACAATGCCGCGTATTGAGATGTAAGAGTTTATTTGTAATAAGTACACGATAGGTTTACAAACAGCATACACTCTTTAGCGCCCAATACTTGTTAAACTACGGAACAGTGTGGCCGCTATTCTACTAACAAGTTTCATAAACTCCTTTCTATACGTGGTATGTATTTGGATACACATTGTGATGATACTGGTGTGTCCGTGAGTGATTACAATGCCGCGTATTGAGATGTAAGAGTTTATTTGTAATAAGTACACGATAGGTTTACAAACAGCATACACTCTTTAGCGCCCAATACTTGTTAAACTACGGAACAGTGTGGCCGCTATTCTACTAACAAGTTTCATAAACTCCTTTCTATACGTGGTATGTATTTGGATACACATTGTGATGATACTGGTGTGTCCGTGAGTGATTACAATGCCGCGATTGAGATGTAAGAGTTTATTTGTAATAAGTACACGATAGGTTTACAAACAGCATACACTCTTTAGCGCCCAATACTTGTTAAACTACGAAACAGTGTGGCCGCTATTCTACTAACAAATTTCATAAACTCCTTTCTATACGTGGTATGTATTTGGATACACATTGTGATGATACTGGTGTTTCCGTGAGTGATTACAATGCCGCGTATTGAGATGTAAGAGTTTATTTGTAATAAGTACACGATAGGTTTACAAACAGCATACACTCTTTAGCGTCCAATACTTGTTAAACTACGGAACAGTGTGGCCGCTATTCTACTAACAAGTTTCATAAACTCCTTTCTATACGTGGTATGTATTTGGATACACATTGTGATGATACTGGTGTGTCCGTGAGTGATTACAATGCCGCGTATTGAGATGTAAGAGTTTATTTGTAATAAGTACACGATAGGTTTACAAACAGCATACACTCTTTAGCGCCCAATACTTGTTAAACTACGAAACAGTGTGGCCGCTATTCTACTAACAAATTTCATAAACTCCTTTCTATACGTGGTATGTATTTGGATACACATTGTGATGATACTGGTGTGTCCGTGAGTGATTACAATGCCGCGTATTGAGATATAAGAGTTTATTTGTAATAAGTACACGATAGGTTTACAAACAGCATACACTCTTTAGCGTCCAATACTTGTTAAACTACGGAACAGTGTGGCCGCTATTCTACTAACAAGTTTCATAAACTCCTTTCTATACGTGGTATGTATTTGGATACACATTGTGATGATACTGGTGTGTCCGTGAGTGATTACAATGCCGCGTATTGAGATGTAAGAGTTTATTTGTAATAAGTACACGATAGGTTTACAAACAGCATACACTCTATAGCGCCCAATACTTGTTAAACTACGAAACAGTGTGGCCGCTATTCTACTAACAAGTTTCATAAACTCCTTTCTATACGTGGTATGTATTTGGATACACATTGTGATGATACTGGTGTGTCCGTGAGTGATTACAATGCCGCGTATTGAGATATAAGAGTTTATTTGTAATAAGTACACGATAGGTTTACAAACAGCATACACTCTTTAGCGCCCAATACTTGTTAAACTACGGAACAGTGTGGCCGCTATTCTACTAACAAATTTCATAAACTCCTTTCTATACGTGGTATGTATTTGGATACACATTGTGATGATACTGGTGTTTCCGTGAGTGATTACAATGCCGCGTATTGAGATGTAAGAGTTTATTTGTAATAAGTACACGATAGGTTTACAAACAGCATACACTCTTTAGCGTCCAATACTTGTTAAACTACGCAACAGTGTGGCCGCTATTCTACTAACAAATTTCATAAACTCCTTTCTATACGTGGTATGTATTTGGATACACATTGTGATGATACTGGTGTGTCCGTGAGTGATTACAATGCCGCGTATTGAGATGTAAGAGTTTATTTGTAATAAGTACACGATAGGTTTACAAACAGCATACACTCTTTAGCGCCCAATACTTGTTAAACTACGGAACAGTGTGGCCGCTATTCTACTAACAAATTTCATAAACTCCTTTCTATACGTGGTATGTATTTGGATACACATTGTGATGATACTGGTGTTTCCGTGAGTGATTACAATGCCGCGTATTGAGATGTAAGAGTTTATTTGTAATAAGTACACGATAGGTTTACAAACAGCATACACTCTTTAGCGTCCAATACTTGTTAAACTACGGAACAGTGTGGCCGCTATTCTACTAACAAATTTCATAAACTCCTTTCTATACGTGGTATGTATTTGGATACACATTGTGATGATACTGGTGTTTCCGTGAGTGATTACAATGCCGCGTATTGAGATGTAAGAGTTTATTTGTAATAAGTACACGATAGGTTTACAAACAGCATACACTCTTTAGCGCCCAATACTTGTTAAACTACGGAACAGTGTGGCCGCTATTCTACTAACAAGTTTCATAAACTCCTTTCTATACGTGGTATGTATTTGGATACACATTGTGATGATACTGGTGTGTCCGTGAGTGATTACAATGCCGCGTATTGAGATGTAAGAGTTTATTTGTAATAAGTACACGATAGGTTTACAAACAGCATACACTCTTTAGCGCCCAATACTTGTTAAACTACGGAACAGTGTGGCCGCTATTCTACTAACAAGTTTCATAAACTCCTTTCTATACGTGGTATGTATTTGGATACACATTGTGATGATACTGGTGTGTCCGTGAGTGATTACAATGCCGCGTATTGAGATGTAAGAGTTTATTTGTAATAAGTACACGATAGGTTTACAAACAGCATACACTCTTTAGCGCCCAATACTTGTTAAACTACGGAACAGTGTGGCCGCTATTCTACTAACAAGTTTCATAAACTCCTTTCTATACGTGGTATGTATTTGGATACACATTGTGATGATACTGGTGTGTCCGTGAGTGATTACAATGCCGCGATTGAGATGTAAGAGTTTATTTGTAATAAGTACACGATAGGTTTACAAACAGCATACACTCTTTAGCGCCCAATACTTGTTAAACTACGAAACAGTGTGGCCGCTATTCTACTAACAAATTTCATAAACTCCTTTCTATACGTGGTATGTATTTGGATACACATTGTGATGATACTGGTGTTTCCGTGAGTGATTACAATGCCGCGTATTGAGATGTAAGAGTTTATTTGTAATAAGTACACGATAGGTTTACAAACAGCATACACTCTTTAGCGTCCAATACTTGTTAAACTACGCAACAGTGTGGCCGCTATTCTACTAACAAATTTCATAAACTCCTTTCTATACGTGGTATGTATTTGGATACACATTGTGATGATACTGGTGTTTCCGTGAGTGATTACAATGCCGCGTATTGAGATGTAAGAGTTTATTTGTAATAAGTACACGTTAGGTTTACAAACAGCATACACTCTTTAGCGTCCAATACTTGTTAAACTACGGAACAGTGTGGCCGCTATTCTACTAACAAATTTCATAAACTCCTTTCTATACGTGGTATGTATTTGGATACACATTGTGATGATACTGGTGTGTCCGTGAGTGATTACAATGCCGCGTATTGAGATGTAAGAGTTTATTTGTAATAAGTACACGATAGGTTTACAAACAGCATACACTCTTTAGCGCCCAATACTTGTTAAACTACGGAACAGTGTGGCCGCTATTCTACTAACAAATTTCATAAACTCCTTTCTATACGTGGTATGTATTTGGATACACATTGTGATGATACTGGTGTTTCCGTGAGTGATTACAATGCCGCGTATTGAGATGTAAGAGTTTATTTTTAATAAGTACACGATAGGGTTACAAACAGCATACACTCTTTAGCGCCCAATACTTGTTAAACTACGGAACAGTGTGGCCGCTATTCTACTAACAAATTTCATAAACTCCTTTCTATACGTGGTATGTATTTGGATACACATTGTGATGATACTGGTGTGTCCGTGAGTGATTACAATGCCGCGTATTGAGATATAAGAGTTTATTTGTAATAAGTACACGATAGGTTTACAAACAGCATACACTCTTTAGCGCCCAATACTTGTTAAACTACGGAACAGTGTGGCCGCTATTCTACTAACAAATTTCATAAACTCCTTTCTATACGTGGTATGTATTTGGATACACATTGTGATGATACTGGTGTTTCCGTGAGTGATTACAATGCCGCGTATTGAGATGTAAGAGTTTATTTGTAATAAGTACACGATAGGGTTACAAACAGCATACACTCTTTAGCGTCCAATACTTGTTAAACTACGCAACAGTGTGGCCGCTATTCTACTAACAAATTTCATAAACTCCTTTCTATACGTGGTATGTATTTGGATACACATTGTGATGATACTGGTGTGTCCGTGAGTGATTACAATGCCGCGTATTGAGATGTAAGAGTTTATTTGTAATAAGTACACGATAGGTTTACAAACAGCATACACTCTTTAGCGCCCAATACTTGTTAAACTACGGAACAGTGTGGCCGCTATTCTACTAACAAATTTCATAAACTCCTTTCTATACGTGGTATGTATTTGGATACACATTGTGATGATACTGGTGTTTCCGTGAGTGATTACAATGCCGCGTATTGAGATGTAAGAGTTTATTTGTAATAAGTACACGATAGGTTTACAAACAGCATACACTCTTTAGCGTCCAATACTTGTTAAACTACGGAACAGTGTGGCCGCTATTCTACTAACAAATTTCATAAACTCCTTTCTATACGTGGTATGTATTTGGATACACATTGTGATGATACTGGTGTGTCCGTGAGTGATTACAATGCCGCGTATTGAGATATAAGAGTTTATTTGTAATAAGTACACGATAGGTTTACAAACAGCATACACTCTTTAGCGTCCAATACTTGTTAAACTACGGAACAGTGTGGCCGCTATTCTACTAACAAATTTCACAAACTCCTTTCTATACGTGGTATGTATTTGGATACACATTGTGATGATACTGGTGTTTCCGTGAGTGATTACAATGCCGCGTATTGAGATGTAAGAGTTTATTTGTAATAAGTACACGATAGGTTTACAAACAGCATACACTCTTTAGCGCCCAATACTTGTTAAACTACGGAACAGTGTGGCCGCTATTCTACTAACAAATTTCATAAACTCCTTTCTATACGTGGTATGTATTTGGATACACATTGTGATGATACTGGTGTGTCCGTGAGTGATTACAATGCCGCGTATTGAGATGTAAGAGTTTCTTTGTAATAAGTACACGATAGGTTTACAAACAGCATACACTCTTTAGCGCCCAATACTTGTTAAACTACGGAACAGTGTGGCCGCTATTCTACTAACAAATTTCATAAACTCCTTTCTATACGTGGTATGTATTTGGATACACATTGTGATGATACTGGTGTGTCCGTGAGTGATTACAATGCCGCGTATTGAGATGTAAGAGTTTATTTGTAATAAGTACACGATAGGTTTACAAACAGCATACACTCTTTAGCGCCCAATACTTGTTAAACTACGGAACAGTGTGGCCGCTATTCTACTAACAAATTTCATAAACTCCTTTCTATACGTGGTATGTATTTGGATACACATTGTGATGATACTGGTGTGTCCGTGAGTGATTACAATGCCGCGTATTGAGATGTAAGAGTTTATTTATAATAAGTACACGATAGGTTTACAAACAGCATACACTCTTTAGCGTCCAATACTTGTTAAACTACGGAACAGTGTGGCCGCTATTCTACTAACAAATTTCATAAAAACTCCTTTCTATACGTGGTATGTATTTGGTTTTTGTGTTTTCCTCAACATTATACATGGAGTTGCATTTAAATGGGTCAGTGAAGGAAACTCTGAAACTACTTATAGGAGATAGAGAAATGTGTTCTAAAAACCATTATCTATTTTAAAGATACGAAAAACTGCATTCATAAATTATTCAAGAAAATGGATGTTATTGTGAATATTCAAAAACAAAATAATTAAATTCATCATTTACTTTTAATTTTAGACACAGGGTGCCCTAGCAACATTTTTTTTTCTTACAAGCTTTACTGTGCACGACCAAAGCAAACAGGACCACTGCAGAGTTGTACTCACAAATAGTACGTGGCGCGCAACTCAATATATAGTGAATAAATTGTATAACAATATCATTTGCTTTGTGTGTTTCATTTTCCTAGACATAAGAATAGGCAAGTTGCCTTGGAAAGTCGCTGTGCAACGGGACCCCTGCAGAGTTGTACTTCCAAATAGTTAGTGGCGCGCGACTTTGCACAGTATAGAATTGTAAAGAAAAAATAACGGTTTTAACGGTTTCTGAAATGTTAAATAATTTAAGGTATATGAATATAAATAAGAACACTTTTGGAGGTAGGACAGTAAATACTGTGTAGGAACTGTATATAAGGCGAGCCGATTGGCGACTCGCCGTTTCCGCACACCCACCGCCGCGACCTCCCTCTCCCGCGGCAACAGCCCAAGCCGAGGTCCGCGAGGAGGTTCGCGGCTGAGTGCCCTAAGCGCTCGACCCCAAGCCCGGTAAAGCTGTAAAAGCCGCAGCGGCTCTGTTTTTGGATAGGGCCCCTAAGGCTAACAGCAAGGTCAGACAGAAAAAAAAACGACTCGCCGTCATTCCATTTTAGAACTTCACCACTCTGCTATAGAACTTGACCATTATTGTTACCACATGTCGTAGCCGCCATAAGAAAAAGTTTCTGCCTCGCCTCCAGCTGCCCTGCCCTGAAGATTGAACTGCGTTTTTATTTTGAAGCGGATTGACTATCAATTATTGTCCGAACTAGTAATAAAATAGTATAAGTTTTTTTTCTTCTAAAAATGATTAAGTTTGCTTCCTGACTCGTGTATACGTTTTTTTTTAATCTATGAATACAGTTTTTCTTATATTTAAAATCGATGTCATGGTTCTTTAGAACATTTTTCTGTATTTCTTATAGTTTCAAGGTTCCCTTCACTGCCACATTTAAATGTTACGCCCTGTATAATACAAATAAACGAAATAGTATGTTACATAATCAATGCAAGGCGCTGCGCAAATACTTTGTGTTTTGTGTCGGATACAAGCACTCCCGGAGCAGATGTAGACACTGCTTGTGTTCGTTGTTAGCAACTGGAAACTAAATGAAGACACAAGCAATATTAATTTTGTATTAGTTATACGTCCATTAGTCACCCGGAGCCGGACATATTCCAATCTCGCTCTGTATGTCGCGGCGGATGAACTGAATGTCGAGAGTAAGCAACCAGGAGAATGGGTCCGGTTGCCGGTACTGCACACAAAGACCAGGGTTTCCTAAGATGTTGCCGTGAGACGTGAGACGAGATCTAACCTAATCCTACGGTGACAAGATTTAATATATATATATATCCTACAGAATGTGTTGGAGAGTTTGTACAACATACTGGAGAAGGCCGGAGAGAACGCCGAACAACTGGCTGACAGCATCGCGGAGTGCGGCGGACTCGACAAGCTCGAAGAGCTGCAGAGCCACGAAGAAGTAGAAATATATAAGAAAGCGTACAATATTCTTATTGAGTATTGCGACGGAGACGTGAGTGTTTTTTGTTATACATTACTGTTCGCGATTTTCCCGACGGCAAACGCCTAACGTGCTGGGCCCTAATATATTCAAACTATTTGCGTGTCGTGTTCATTCGAACATAGAAAACTGCGTTACGCAGTACGATAATACTAGGAAACTATGTATCTAAGCAAAACAACAAAAACCTTCCTTAGGCGCGGGCGGCACCACTGGCCGCAATCCCGTCGACCTGGACTGTGTAAGCTGTGCAGTATGTGGGTAGAGTAAACTGTGTGTAAGTGAGTGTAACAGCCTCAAATCGCATAGGATAGCACACCTTCCCTGGCACTTGCACCGCAACAGTTCAGCAAAAACTCAAAAATCAAAAGTAACACCAACTGGATAACAACTTAACAATTCTCAATATGTAATATTCCATAACTCGCAGCAAATACGTACGTGAGCGCTCTCACTAGAGTGGTAGAATGGAGTGTCGGAGAAAGCGGCGTACCGCAGTCGCGTGCGCCAGTGCACCCCTCCATGTACGTCCCGCAACTCATTCCCCCGCTCTCGTAATCGTTAAATAATTTAGCGAGTGAGCTAAATGAAATTACATTTCCATCAATTACTCATAACGTAACGTATTTTAGCTTTTAACCAGTTGGTTGCACAGTTATGCAAGAGTACCTAACTATAATACATGTTTGTAAATATAAATCTATACCATATAGAGATCTAGACCAATATTATAAAGAGGTAAGATTTTATTTTTGTTTGTTCGTAATGGATAAACTCAAAAGCTACGGGACCGATTTAAAAATTCTTTCACCAATATAAAGCTACAGTATCAGCGAGTAACATACGCTATATTATAATTGAATAAGCAATTTCGAAAAGTGCACATATCTGAAAATGTTCAGAAAATGATAAATACTAATTATTTTCTAAGGTAGTGTAAGAATTATAAAATTTGTTACAATTTGGGTTCAATTAGCAATGGAAAATTACAGGACTTTTTATGTTAAATGGTATTTTGTATATATATTTAGATATTGTATGTTTATGAGATATGCCCTTTTCGAAATTTACGGTATTAAGAACACAAAATTTAAAGAAAAAAAAACCATATACATTTTGCAAAACCTTCATTTGTTTAAGGTACTTATCTAAAATTTAAACATACCTAATACTTATCAAACAAATAACGCGAGGAAAAATCACAATAGACTTGACAGCAATCTATCGAACAATCAATGGCTTCGCGAGTGCTCCGGTCAATTTAAAGTAGAAGATACAAAAAAAGAAACAATATTAAGTAAAAAAGTGAGTGCTCGTTTAGTGAAGGTGACTGAAGCTATTCCGGAAGTCCACAATTCAAATCACCTACTTAACCTACCTTAAGCTGTAACAGACATACTTATTGATGTAATCGTTTAAGAAAGTCGATACTTTGTTGGGGCCTTTCAAAGCTTGTCCTTGTACAAAATAACTTCGACAAATATTTCCAAGAATCTCTTGTACCATGTATCATTGTAACACTCTCCGGCAATTCTCTCCTGTTCGTCGTCCTGGTGCTCGTCTCTCTTTGTGTTTTAAATGAGGCAAACCTTTTATTTTTGCGGTTTTTATGACAACATGTTTATATTTCTTAGTATTTCTTACACTCCTTTTCTTTTTTTTTCGTAATTTCATCGTCGGAATTAGAAAAACTCATTAAGGAAGCCCAACGGCACGTGTTTACAAGCAACTGACAGCCCAATGACTGATGGATGATACAATATTTTAATGTATTAAATCTAAAGAGGCAAAAACATTTTGGTGGATATCGATTTTATGTTTAATGTAATAATTTCGAAAAGGGCACATCTCCTAGAATCGTTGTGTTCTACCCTTTTCGAACATAATAGATGCAGGGAACCATTTAGATTACATTTAAATTAAAAAATAAATTTGTCAAAATATGCGATGAGTTTTGCCCTTTTCGAAATTGCATATTCAATTAGAAAAAAATATTTATTCCTCATAAAAATGTCGATAGTTATACACAAAGTATAAACAATTGTATGCACGGGTGCGTTGGCAATGTTTGTCGTATAAAATTAACACGGACGAAACCGTGGGGCACAGTTAATATTTACAGTGAGAATTGGCGTTCGTGTCATGTCCAGTGTCACACTAGAAGCGCCGTTCCGTACAGAAAAACTGGAAACCGAGTAACAGAAAATGCTAAACCTCAAATAGTGGTTTGCAATTACACAACAAGAAAAGCTCTTTATGTTTTTCTGCATCTTCTTATTTAATGGCAACGAGTGTTTTTACACAATTATGTCAAGGTTACGTGGATAGGATACTATTCTAATTTTGTTTAAATAAACAATGCAGCAACAAGATGGTGGCTCTCTAGTTAAAACGGTTTTGTTTGTTTTTCTGGCAACTTAAATTCATTTTTCTAGTTGTTATTATTTATAATCGACCTCACTTGTGCATAATAACCAAACTATATAACTCAAAATGTTACCAATCTTGTTACAAATACAAAAAAATAAAAATCACAACATGGCGGCTCAAGTTCCTGCCGTAAATCTCAGCTCTCTATAGTGTGCACACATACATGCCAACGCAGCGCGCAGTGGCTCATCTTCTGATAAATAAAGTCATAATGTATCCAAATTCTGAATTCCGATATACTGGCGGAAGCAGGGAACAGAGAGTAGAGTTCCTCATCCGCCATAGAAAGGGGAGGACCCTCCGACCAGACGGACGATATGCCTGGCGGGCAGCTGCCCAACGGTTGTAGTCGGGTTCTTGTATATATACTCAATTGTTGAGTTAATTTCTATAGCGCGATGTAGGATGACTCGTATATGGCTCGATAGATGTCGCTGATGTGTCGCTATGTAGGGTGCGTCAGTTGTAGCGAGAGATGTTGCTACAGATATTAAGTTTGTTTTACATGTTATAAAAGAATACTTTGGATACATATTGAATTATTTATTAAACTAAAAGCTGAGAGTTACTATAGAGACATCGCAACATACATATCTCGCTCATTCTGTAATATACGCAGCGTAGCGCCGCGCCGCCGGAACTCTATGAGTTCGCTCGTTTGAGAATATGATACAAGTTTTAGTTAGTAACTGCTTGTCTAGTGAATGCACAGCGATTGTTCATGTCCGTCTGGATCGTCATGAGAGACGCACTGAGACACCTTGACACGTCGCGTCGTGTCACGAGATCGGACAGTCTATGCCCTTAGTAGTTGCTAAGGGACGTTGACCCCGTGGTATCTGCGAGTAAAACAAATTTTTTAAATAAAAAACAAAGCACATCTCAAAACAAATGAACATTTTCCTACGCCGGTGTTGTCTCGTGTTAGTGTATTGCATAATAATTGTTTGAAGAGTTGTGTTGTTGTGCAGGATGAGGAAACTGTGCTGATGCGGGCGAGACTGTTGTGAGCGCTCCTCCCTCTCCCACCGCCCTCTCGCGTAGCCGCTGTGACGTCGAGCGCTCGCATTGTATCTAGGCCTAGATACGCCTACAGGCTGAAGAACCAAATCAACCTCTACTCTATATCACTTTCACTAGTTACCATAACTTTTTATATTTTCTTATAGTTAAGTTTTTATTGTGTTCTATGTGATTCTATTATACGTTTGCGTTATTTCGTAATTTAGGGATTCTTAGTATTGTAAGAAAAGTGAACGAGTTTTTTGTATTAAAATCACTATTACGACATATTTACATTGAACTACCTAAACAAGAAAACACAAAGGTCCATTCATAGAATCTTCATTTTTTTTAGCGACTTCTGAATATAATAACGGAATTGTAGTGTTCACTTCATCGTCGTTATAACCGAAATCCACTGTATTCAGGGTTGTTGTTCGGCCGCCAAGTGCATTCTATGTACAAACAACTTATTGTGTTTAAATGTTTAATACAAATCCACGGCCGGTGAAGCTGTGAAAACGTCTAATGGTTCCAGGGTCCATAAAGATAACAGTATAGTCAGTTGGAAAAATAGAAAATAAATAATGGGTGTTTTTATCTGCATGAGAACTTTCGATAGAGATAACTTTTGAATGACGTTTATCAAATTAACAGATGAATAGATTAACACTTTAACAACGATACCAAATTGTGATAATTTATTTTCAAACCCAGAGTTCATTTTATGTTCGTTTAATTTTCCTTCTGAGCAGGTTATTCGTTTCATACATTTACATAACATTCCATACACTTACATAACATTCCATAAATTTTTTTATGTTTTATTTCAATTTGAAGTATTCAACCCCTTAAAAACATCGATTGCAATACCTGTGGGATTAATTTGTTTCTTTATAATGTCGGGATTATTATTTGAACACTGTTTACTCATTTCGCTTATCAAATAGATACATGTAATATTTGTGCAAAATGGCGGCAGTGTTCTGACAAGTTTCTACTATACCAAAGTAGACTCTTAATAGATAATGTTGTTTTTCTGAAATTAATACCTATGCTTAGGAAAACTATTTTTACTACACTTTTAGATCTTTACCTTTCCATATATTCAGTGTTGAACATTTTGACAGTTCCGACATAGTAGGTACCTATTGTATGTATGTGTGTATGTTTGTTACACGCGATATATCGAGTAATAGTACATTATGGTACAAGTGTGTAATGTTGGTGAATACCGCTGAGGCGCCATTGAGACCCGAGCCGTTAGGTGAAGCCGTGAGGGTCTTAAGAG
Organism: Saturnia japonica; assembly: GCA_033032175.1. Lineage (NCBI taxonomy): Eukaryota > Metazoa > Arthropoda > Insecta > Lepidoptera > Saturniidae > Saturnia > Saturnia japonica. Next base: position 10,434,196 of record CM065331.1, read on the forward strand.
AGCCGAGGACGGTAATCACCAATACACACGAGTATCATACGACGTTTTTCAACACACTTGTGAAGAAAATAATAATAAAAAAATCATTTTTCCTTGGAGTTTTCAGGTAGTAAACTTTGCATAACGTTAAGGGCTTCAGATCTTATATCGGGCGGTGTACAACATAAATCATTTTCTTCATAACCAGTACTTGTAGACATTTTAATTAATAAATAACTAAAATTTCAATAGTGACGAGTTGTGAATTTTTTTTCGCTATGGCGGGAAAAATTAATCAGTTTGCGCGCATCTAACAATGGCGATCGGCCATAGACTAAAGGAATGATGTTTCTTTTTTTTGCTTTCCGCAGATAGCGTTTTAGCCACGTATAAAATGGGGAATTTAAAGTTTTCTATAATACAGAGAAAACAAAAGTTATATTTGAGTGAAAGTTTTATTTATTAAACACGTACAAGTTGAAATTATATTTGTTCTATTGATCATTATCTTTTTTGTATCGAAACTTTTTTAAGAACAAAGCAACTCGACCAATAAAATAGAAAAAAAACTCTATAACTCACTTGTGAATAATAGCAATGAAAAAGTCACAGTTTGATTACAGGTGTCATTATGTGCCTAATTGCGGTGATATTAGAGCCACTTTATGAGCAAGTGTGTTGAAAATATATATACATTACATATGATACATATAATATATTATCATTTAATTTACAAAATGTATGCGATGTATCGAATGTTGATATTGAATATTACTGATTCACCGATGCATATTATCAGATATGCATAATATGCTTGCTTCGGGATCTCGAGTAACCGAATAAAACATATTTCTGACTTGTCGTTATTAATTTTTATTTTTATTAAATATGTAAGTTTATATTATACCTATTCCAAAGACGTATATAAACGTATTGCAAAGAAACCGATGCTTAATAAATCTCATTATTTGATACGATTATTATTGGGTATGTTATATTGTGTCGTGATAACAACAAGCACTTTCAATTACATATATCATGAAAACTAGTTTTGATCGAGACTTTGTTCCCGTTGTCATTGAAATGAAACTTATATGAGACATACAAATAAACATTCTGGTGAGAAGTATAGTTAAACCATACGGCTTGTTTTGCATTTCAAACAACACTTACTGTACTGCTCTGTCGAGTCTCATTTAAATAAGTTTTGTTGGAACTATCAACTACCTCAGATAATATCAGATAATAAAGGTGCCATATATGTTAGACTTAAGATATATTTAACATACATACAAGTACATACAGTTAAACCATACGGCTTGTTTTGCATTTCAAACAACATTTACTGTATTATTTCTCCGCACGACAACGTTATGTTCAATCGAGTCTACTGCGGCTCTGTCGAGTCTCATTTAAATAAGTTTTGTTAGAAATATCAACTACCTCAGATAATAAAGGTGACATATATGTTAGACTTAAGATATATTTTTTTACAATTTTATTCGCCTAACCAAATAATTTTAAGATGGAAATATTTGTAATCAATTTAATAACATAAGAAAAAAATAAATTATAATTCAGAAGCTCCCTCGTCTTCTTCTGTCCCATCACTTTCTATCCCAGATGCTTGTGAATACAGACACGGTTATGTGATTTCTCCGATATTTACAATGATGCATGATATTAGGGTGTTACAATTTTAAATTAAAAATTTATTAAATTAAAAGTACTTCCAGAATATAAGTACTTGTAACTATCATATTTCATGTCAATGCTAGATGTGCCCGCGACTTCGTCCTCGTGTATGAAAAACAGCTATTGAAACTAGTACCTATGACGGTCGGCTTGCACCCCCTAGGAATAATAAAAAAATATCACAATATCTTCTTTCATAAAATGTTATATTAAAGCTTTAAGAAACTACGATTTTTATAAGCAGTACGCTTCTCCGGTCGTCCATGTGAGCGAAGCCGCAGGCATAGCTAGTCATTGAATAAATGTACGTAAGTAGGCATATTCTACTATTATATGTCTTCACAATATTTTTTTATTTTCTAAATTATGAGCCCAGGGGCCCCTGTATGACTAAAGATGGCCACATTATTGACATTCCCTACTTAAAACCTTAGCAGCCATGGGATACTAGATCAACTGGATCCGAATGCAGCAGAAGCTCTGAAGCAACTTATAATCAAAAATAAAATTTAGACATTAAAAGATAATAACAATATGTTTTATGGTAGACTAAACAATAATTATCGTCAAGCTAAAAACCTTAAACAATATATTATTTTGTACGAACTACCTCCATGATCGAGAAGTTTTAATAGATTTCTCAACTTATTATTCATTTAGCAATCGGGACTGGTTGCGCCGAGTATACACACCATTATATATTCTAACCTTCTCTTTATCTATCATATATATTTATTCGATTCCTTTTAAATATACCCTACATTCCTTCACATTGCCCCCGCTCTCGTCCCTACCTCAAAAAGTCAAGTGTGTTCTTAATGAGTTATTCGATTCCTTTTAAATATACCCTACATTCCTTCACATTTCCCCCCGCTCTCGTCCCTACCTCAAAAAGTCAAGTGTGTTCTTAATGAGACGCCTAAGTACAGCGAGAAAATCAAAATTGGAGACGCCTAAGTACAGCGAGAAAATCAAAATTGAAGCTCATCACCTTCTTCCCGAGAGTGAGCACACAACAATGGGCTGATATGATAGACCTCATCGAAATTATCCGCATATTGCTTACATTCACAGAAGTACGTTACAATTGTAGATCATAATCCGGTTACATCGTAAAGATGCTAACTACTTTGCTATCTTTGAACACGGGATCAGGGTTGATGGACTTGCTTGTTTGCGGGTAATCGGGACTGGTAGCGCCGAGTATACACACCATTATATATTCTAACCTTCTCTTTTATCTATCATATATATTTATTCGATTCCTTTTAAATATACCCTACATTCCTTCACATTTCCCCCGCTCTCGTCCCTACCTCAAAAGTCAAGTGTGTCTGCCGCTGTACTGAAGCACCACGCGCGCGTGCCATTAAAACGCATATATATATATATATATACAAGTTGCCTCAACCGCAGGTAGTCAACCTTACATTCGACCATCCTGACAACGTATATGTCCTCATACACGTAAATCATTACTGTCTTGAACCAATCAATTCTCAAGAACTCAGTAATCAAGTATTTATGCGAACCAGTCAATTCCTCGTGACAGCATCTCCATCAATCATAAGTAACAATCATGTAAGGACAGGTAGAATCTTGTCTTGTAGGTGGAAGGATTTCGTATTTTCGTCACAACTGTGGATCTTGCCAAGTTGATCAATTTAGCAGAGTTTTGGTCGGCGTCAACAGGGCCTGATCTGCTGGTCGACGATTCCATGTCCCAGTCACAAGGCCGGGAACGTTTAGACACAACTGACTACACTGTTAGCCTTAGGGGCCCTATCGTCAAACAGAGCCGCTGCGGCTTTTACAGCTTCACCGGACTTGGGGGCGAGCGCTTAGGGCACTCAGCCGCGAAAGTTTGTGACGACCCGCACGAGGGTGCCAGAGTGGCCGAACCTCGGCTCGGGCGGTCGTCGCGAATGCGAAAAAGTCGCGATCTAACTAATTCCCTAATCTTATGAGAATTCGAGCTAACTAATATATACTCATATGCACGTTCCCCTCCTCCTGGGAGGAAAGAAGGAACCGTGCGTATGTGTATTCAGTAATCGGAATGGTTTTTCTACACTAACTAGCGCATTAGTCTAACTAGCGCAAAAAAAGAAAAAAAAGGTCCCTTACAGAACCTATGTACCTGTGTGGTGTGCACGTGTGTGTGTTCATACGTGTGTAATGTTGTGTGTGGGTAACTAAGTGTTGCACGTATAGTGTCACTTTGTATCGCGCGGGCGGCTGCCTGACCCAAGGGCTTCACACCGAGGAACGGACCTAGGCTTGGGTTGCCGCTAGAGAGGGTGGACGTGACGGGTGTGCGGGAGCGAAGTTGACCGCCCGTCCTCTGCGGAGAGAACGGTGGTTACGCGGGCGTGGGCGGTGGCACGCTCTGTTTGGAGAGACGGTGTCGGCGTAGAACGCGTTAGCTTTTTCGGTTTGGTCGGGCGGGTCAGTGAATATATTACGCGGCCGGCGTTTTCTCCGGCAGGCGTTGGGGTCGGGAACATAAGAAGCTGCCGCTTTTATTAAGGGATTCGCGTGGTTCGACGTGGTGTCGAAATACGAGCGAGAAAGGTGTTTGGCATATGCATGTATCGAGGGAAGGTCCATATCTCTATGGAGATCCTCCATACGAACAAACCAGGGGGCACCGGTAAGGCGGTGAAGAAACTTGTTCTGGATGGCTTGTAAGCGTTCCCAGTTATAACTTGGCATATGTGCGAACGCAACGCAGCTATATGTCATGATCGGACGGATACACATCTTGTAGAGCGTAAGCTTGTGTCTCGTGGACATTTTGCTTGCAGCACATAACAGAGGATGCAGTCGGGCGAGGGTCCAGGAGGCCCTTTTCCTAACCAGATTGATGTAGCGTATAAAGGAGAGTCTACTGTCTAGGGTTACACCTAGATATTTGGTCGCCTTTTCCCAGGGGATCGGATTACCGAAGAGTTCAAGGGGCTTGTCCTTGAGTTTTTGCGGTATCTGTGTGGCGGTTTGGTCGAAGAGCACCGCTGCGCTCTTCGTGGGGTTTATGGCTATTCGCCATTCGTTAAACCACTTCCCGAGAGTAGTCACGGCTCTTTGGATTCTACATTTGAGGTTTCTCGTTTGCCTTTGAGAGGAGTATATGACTGTATCGTCAGCGTATAAGCCTACTTCAACTTTCTCTTCAAGTTTTGGTAGGTCACTGACGAACAGATTGAAGAGGCTAGGTGCCAGGATGGAACCTTGGGGGACGCCTGAGCGTATGGGATGGGGTGTGGATAGTTCACCTTCCACTCTGTAGCGAAAGGTGCGGTCTTTGAGGTAATCGCGGATGATTTTAACTAATCTATCGGGGCCCTTACACTGTTTCTGTTTTTGCTTTTATACATTTTTTTCCTTAATATTTGTATACCACCCACATTCATTCTGCAAAACGGAAGGTAGTCACGTTTTTTTTAAAGAAATGTTTTGAGTAACCTTACAATTATTTTTCTTTAGTTCTTTAGTTTACTTATGTACGTATTTTCGCTCTTTGTTATTGTGAAACGGGTAGAGCGACGAGTAAGTTCGATATTATGAAGCTACGACGCTTCATGGCCGGGGGTATATGGTTGCGCCGAGTATACACACCATTCGATTCCCTTTAAATATACCCTACATTCCTTCACATTTCCCCCCGCTCTCGTCCCTACACCTCAGAAAGTCAGTGAAACAGTCTCATTAATTCAATGAATAATCGTTGCCGACAAGTTCTGAATAGCAGAGGAGCCCATACTTGTATTAAATTGTTCTATTCTTTCACAATAAATACATTTTCTTTAGAAATTTCATTTTGTAAGAAAAAAGTTTAGTTTCTTATGTATCTTAGTTTCTAAAGTATATTCTAATATTGTTCATTTCTGTTATTAAAAGAACTTATAAAGACAACAGCTGTTATTTTTAAATCATAGAACCCTAAAGATAGGAAGTAACTCATCCACAAGACATGATAGGTATTTCAAGTCCAATCACCAGATAGGGTTCTTGCCTGGTATTTCTGGATGCTTGGAACATAACACTTTAAAAGAGGAAAGTTTCAAAGATGCCCGGACACATGAGTGGCATTCCAAGGCTGTTGCTTTACAATCATTGACATAATATTTCAGCCAATTTACACAACCCCTTAATAATAATAAACCTATGTTATGTATTTTTAGTAAAACCATTCTCTGTTTCTTTATTACAATAAAACGACTCCATCGGCAATATTTTTTATTCACTCTTCTATCAACTGTTTTAAAACCATAGACTTAAAAGTTTTATACAATCATAGACTAAAATCATTATGATGGTCATTGTTTTCCAATAAGAATCAGTTTCAAACATCACTGTCATTAATTTTATGATCCACTTTTGGGACATCCTTTGGACAATAAATCTTACTTATTATCATAATTCTTAAACTTATTATATGGCACATCAATAAGGTTTATTGTAAAACCTAACACAATTACCTGAAAAACATTTATTAGTCTTACACATTATGTGTGTAATACATAATACCACAATAGTCTTTTTGAGCCTAAAAGATGGAATGACTATTTTGTATTTATTTCTAGTATTAAAATTGTGCCTGTGATTTACAAGTTCAAAATTATGTAGGTTTTTTCGAACATACATACAATTATCCAAGCAGTATCGAAAGGGCAAAGTTAAGATACTAAATTCTTGAAACTTATTCCTCAGTGATTCACATGAAATCCCATGTCATAAATTGCCTAAAAAACCTGTTTTTGTTGTACAGGTACATTATAATATCTACTTCAACTGCTGAACCCCACAGTAAAATACCATAGAACATTAAACTGTGGGAGTAAGTGAAATAGACTAGCCTAGTAGTAGCAATATCTGATAACTGGGGAATCTTATACACTGTGTATGCAGCAGAACTTAATTTCTCTGCTAAGGTTTTAATGTCAGGACCCCATTGTCACTTCCCATCAAGTGTGTCTGTGTGTGATCTGTCTTCAAATAAGAACAACTTTAAGCCCCCCCCCCCCCCCCCCCCCAGATGAAAAAAAAACAAATTAATAGATTTAATTATCTTATAGGTACTTTATGTACTTTTTATCACAATCAGAAAATTTCAACTCTTTGATCAATATTATTTTATTACTAGCTATGATACCCGGCTTCGCTCGGGAGTTGATATGAGATTACGTGGTAGTTGAAATAAAAAAATAAACTATGACGTAAAAAGCAAAAAAAATATTGAAAACATTTTCTCATTATTTACATACACAAGTAGGTGTATAAACAACATTTTTCATTTTATTGTCCCGGGTATACGTATATATATAATTTTTTTGAATTTCCTACTCTTGAGCAAGCTACATATAGCTGACCCTGCGAGAAGCAGGATTCTTTGAGGTTGAT
>CM065331.1:11093385-11127321 GCA_033032175.1 Saturnia japonica
TTTCCTTGTATCTGTCTATCCCTATCTACCCGCTACCTTTCACCGACTTCAGTTAGCCCTTGAAAATGCAACGGCGAACACATAGTGACTGCGCTATATATTATATAATATAATAAACTTCATTTGAAAAGACTTGAATAATTATCGTGCATGGTGCGTGCTGAGACAGGAGTGAACGCAAAAGGAGGCCTCCCAAAGTGCGTAAAAGCTGTTGTTCGGTGAATCCCCTTTTTCTCCACATTCCGTGAATTCCATTATTCCGTGTCATTGTGCATATGTTGTAATCGATGTTAAGGTTTTGCATTAAATAATATAATTTAGTCTTAAATCAGTGTATCTCTCTCTGTAGACGGTTGAAACTAATGCTTCTTGTACTGTCGAAGGGAAACTACTTCGAAGGATGCAAATCAATTTTTTATGGATTTTTAGCTATAACTTCTTTCTTTATTAACCGATTTGACTGATTCTTTCTTTGTTTAATAGGGGATACTTCAACGGTGGTCCAATTTAAATTTCATTGGCATTGGACCTTGACTTCAAAGATACACCAGGGAACTCTTCAAAATCATTGAAATTGGTTTTCCTTTTTGTTAAACATTATCTTGTATATTTTGTTACTATTATGTATGACAATAGCTACTATTGAGCCGAGGTCGCGTGTTCGATCCCCGCCCATGACTGACTTCGTGTAATGAGCTTATTATATATCAGTTGTGTGTGTCTAGGTGTTAAATATTAGGTCCTTACATATGAAATTAGCGTTTTATATGGTAAAAGTAAAATGATAAAAATATTATGAAATTATACATTTAATCAATCGAAGTATGTACCATTATTATCTATTCACTTTCGCCATTTTGAAAGTAATTCATTGATTCCATTGCTGAAAAAATTGTGGGAGCAAGAATCAATAAAATCTTTGAAGGCAGTTTGAACAGCCTCATCAGATTTGAATTTATTTTCCTTGCAAGAAATTGTCCAAATTCCGAAAAAAGTGGTAATCTGTTGGAGCAATGTCCGGGGAATATGGTGGGTTTGTGGAAATGGCGCATAGCCGTCAACCCCTCAAAGAGCGCCGCGATTATTTTTGATCCTGGTCAAGAAGAGCTCCCTGAGAGTGTAAAAACTCTCAAACTCTTCAAAGACAATATCCCCTGGGCCACCAAGAATAAATATCTCACTGTGACCCTCGATAGAAAACTTACCTTCGACTCTATGTCCGTGCCGTCTGTAAAACAGCCGCAATGGTCATAAGTCGATTACAGCCCCTGATCATAAGCAAAATGTCCCTGAGACATAAGCTTACTCTCTACAAAATGTGTATCCTTCCGATTATGACATATAGCTGTGCCCCATTCGCACACATGTCAAAGTTGAACATACACAAATTCCAAGTCCTTCAATCTCGAGTTTTACATAAAATCAATAACGCCCCTGGTTCGTTCGACAGGTAGACCTCCATAGAGATATGAAACTCCTCTCGATCGAATCTTACATCAAATACCTCTCACAATCTTACTTTGACACCGCATCGAATCACGCGAACCCTTTGATCAAAGCCGCCGCGAATTACTTTCCAGTCCCAAACGCCACCCGCTTACAGCGCCGACCGCGTAACATCTTCACCGATCCCGATGACGAAATCGAGAAACAAATCGCGTACTACTCAACCGTCTCTCTAAACAGAACGTGTTCGCGCCCACGCCCGCGTAACCACCGTTACCTCCGCAGGGAGGAAGTGAAACAAGGCGGTCATTAAATACGACAAATTAATAATATTAAAAAAAACATAACACGGACTGAAACAACACCAGATATAAGAAAAAGGAATCTTTCCATATCTCCACAAGGTAACTTGATTACTAAGGACAGTAATACAGGAAATACCCAAGTCACTAAGAAGAATAAAACTAATTTAACACGAATTACACCCCAGAAATCATCCAGTTACTCGGAAGGGGTAGCTAAACCAGGAATAATCAACTTTTTGGTAAACAAAAATAATAAAAATCAAGAAGAAACAATCAATAAGAACAATGACATATAACAACCAGCGACCCCTCTCTCAGAAAATTTACTTAGAAATCGAAAACAAAAATACACAAGAAAAGATCTTCCAAGCCGGCTGGTCCCCGTGGAAGAGTACTACCACAACCCTCCAGGAAAACCACAAAAACAAAAAGCCACTAAACTGGACAAAGACTCTAAGAATTGTATAAAAATTGGAACTTATAATGTCAGGTCTCTGTCATCAATACACCGATACTTAGAACTCAAAAATGCACTGAAAGATATAAATTGCGACATATTAGGACTCTCAGAAATAAGAAAAATGGGTTGCCAAGTAGAAGAGTATTCAGACTATGTTTTATGCTATTAAAGAGAAACAAAGGGACTGCATGGAGTCGGATTCCTAATAAAAAAGACATGGAAAAATAATATAACTAATTTTAATGGCATTTCGGAGAGAGTAGCGTTATTGCAAATGAAATTTGGCATACTAAACATTTCAATAATTCAGCCAAAAGCACCCACGGAAAGATCAGACGATACAGAAATACAAAAATTCTACATTGATTTGAAAAAAGCTCACACACTATCCGATGAGAAAATCATAATATTAGGAGACTTCAATGCAAAAATAGGACAACCCAAAAAAGAAGAAAAACTCATCATGGGACAGTATGGGACAAAGAAACGAAAGCGGCGAACGACTGATAGAATATGCATTTGAATATAGACTAGCAATAATCAACACTTATTTCAAAAAAAGACCTAGTAGAAGATGGACTTGGAAGTCACCAGATGAAAGTGTTAAAAACGAAATCGACTACATCATGACAAATGTCCCAAAAATAGTTCAAAATTTTGAAGTTCTCAATAACGTAAAGTTCGGAACAGACCATAGACTAATTATAACAACAGTCCTATTGAGCCAATCGAAAAAAAGTAGAAAGGGCTTTAAACCACCAACAAAAATCCCAAAAACTGAAGAGGAAACAAGACACTACATAGACGGCCTCAAATCGAACATCGTAAACAAACTAGTAGATATCAGAAACGTACAATCTTACTATGATGCGCTAGAAGTAACTATAACTAAAAGTTTAACTAGCCAAAACATTCCCAAAAAAGTAAAAGGACACAAAATATTTAGCGAAGAAATAGTAGCCCAAATCAACAAACGCAGTTAACTAACTATACGGGGAAGAATAAAGATGCTAATACAAAGAAAGTACTAAGCAAACTATATAAGGAAACTAGCAAAGCGATCAAAAGAGACTATAGTATGCACAGACCAAGGATAATAACAGAAAATCTAAACAAATTCAGAAGCACAAAGAAAGCATTTAAAGAATTAAATTTAAGGAAAACTTGGATACAAAAATTAGAAGGCCAACATAAAGAAACTAAAACAAGACGAGAAATCATACAGCAGGCAACTACTTTCTACCAAGAACTATACAAAAACAACGATAAACCCACCGAGGAAGCCAACGAATCACACTATTATTATAACAGGGAAACAATTAGACCTATAGAAGAAAAAGATATATACGCCCAGCTGAAATAACTAAAACCAGATAAATGTCCTGGTCCCGATGGTATAACCAACGAAGCTTTGAAAATAGATGCACCAGTTTTACTTAGACCTCTCACAGAATTATTCAATCTCATACTAGAAGATGAAATCGTACCAATTCAATGGTGCATGTCAGACATCATACTACTACATAAAAAAGGAAACCCTCTCGATATCAAGAACTATAGACCAATTAGTTTATTGGCAAATATATACAAAATCTTTTCATCTATAATTCTTAAACGTATAACACAAGAGATTGAAAATGTACAACCAATAGAACAAGCTGGCTTTCGCTCTGGGTTTAGTGCACAGGCACTGGAATAAGTTGTAGAAAAATACGAAGAGCGTAATAAGCCACTCTATCTAGGTTTTATCGACTATAGTAAAGCATTTGACAGCATATGCTACAACTCTATATGGAAATCACTACAAAATTTAAACGTAAATCCGAAATATATAAATATTATAAAATACATATACAACAACAGTATAAGTAATGTTATGCTAGAATCTAGAGGAGATGCAATTAATATCGAAAGAGGAGTCAGACAGGGGGACCCCTGTCACCCAAATTGTTTATTGCGGTTTTAGAAGATGTATTTCGAAACACAGACTGGAAAACTAGAGGCATCAAAATAAACAACAGCTATCTAAGCCACCTCAGTTTCGCGGACGACATAGTTATACTGTCTGAAACAGCAAAAGAATTACAAGGTATGCTCTGCTCTCTTGCTCAAGCAAGCTCAAAAGTAGGATTAGAGATGAATGCTACTAAAACCAAAATCATGACAAACAGCAAAGAACGGCCCATCAATGTAAAATAAAAATCTATAGAATATGTCCACAGCTACATCTACCTAGGCAAACAAATATCATTTCTGAAAACGCACAATAAAGACGAAATTGAAAGAAGATCAAACATAGCCTGGAAGAAATTTTGGTCACTCAAAGAAATTCTAAAAGGAGACTACTCGATAAACCTTAAGAAAACAATATTAGACACCTGTATACTACCTTGTCTATTGTATGGCTGCCAAACCGGGATATACACGGCAAAAGCAAAACAAAGGATCACAACAACACAAAGAGCTATAGAGAGAAGTATCCTAAACATAAGAAAAATGCAAAAAGTCAGGAGCACAGAGATAAGAGAGAAAACAAAGATAATTGATGCCATCACACAAGCTCTAAAACTGAAATGGCAGTGGGCAGGTCACGTATCGAGATACACATAGGTGGATAATCAATACTACAAAGTGGAAAGGGCCTATCGGCAAAAGAAGGGTCGGGAGACCGAAAAGACGATGGGCTGACGATATAACCGAATTAATAGAAAAAGACTGGCAAACTATCGGCAAAGACAGAGATGAGTGGAAAGGACTGGAGGAGGCCTTCACCCGAGGAGAGATCTATATCCAATAGTTAAAACTCTTACTAACATTTAGAGATTAAGCAAACCATAAATAACTAAATACTAACAAATTAAATACCAATATTTGAAATGGGAATTAGGTTAAGGATAAGGAAATACAGGCTTTTTTATTTTTTTTTATTTTATAAAGTTGTTTCGAGATATTTCTGGAACAGGATTCTCTCTCTTCCCAATCGGGTTGTAACAGGTCGTAACAGTATAGATGTATATCAAAATAAAACTCATGATAAATATTTATAAGTATCTAACGCGTATACACTTACTTTATAATAGCTAAAAGCTAGATCTGTTTTCTCCTAGACGGAAGTATTTATAGAGCGTACAAAAAGCGTTAGATTAATAAGTATTATTAGAATAAGACTCACGTCTCCGGCACAGCACTGCTCAACAATCATGTTCGCCTTATTACGTATGTTTACATTTTCGTGGATCTGTAGCTCTTTGATCTTGTCGAGTCCACCACACTCCGCTATGCTGTCAGCCAGTTGTTCAGCGTTCTCTCCGGCCTTCTCCAGCATCTTGTACAAAAACTCCAACACATTCTGCAATAAGCCATATTTATGAAATCTTGTCTCCGAAGTGTTACACTAATATGAAACAATGTAGCATACTATTTCGATTATTTCTACTATATGATAATACTAGCTATGACTACGCTTTACTCGTGTGATAAAAACAGGGATAAAAAGCGTGTAAAGGTAGTGAAATTCAACATCAGCGATTAAACCATGTTTCGTGCTTTATAAATATCTCTGGTCTCTCGAAACACTGCATGACACTCACTGTTAGCAGTCAGCCAAGCCTCACGCTCTTCACTACTACACTATGTATCTACGCTGTAATCAAATCAAATAAAAATAAAAATATTTTTATTCAATTTAGGCCCTAAGAAGGCTCTTATGAATAATAAATACACTACCACCGGTTCAGAAAACATCCCAGTCATCGAGAAGAACCCGCGAGAAACTAAATAGGCTTTATAAATATCTTATTTTATTTGTTTAATTAGTTTTTACAGTATTCAATAAAATGCAGTTATTATCATTTTTAGTAGATGTACAGAAAGGGAATCACATCCAGACATCACCATCATTCACGTAATCAGCCACCCTATAAAATACCCTTTCGACAATAAAACTTGCTTAACATGATTCTTGAACTTATTAACCGGCAAACCGGTAACGTGCTTAGGAAGTTTGTTAAAGACCCTAAGCACAGTTACCTAAAAACCTTTTATTTGTTTTACTATATCTAAAAGATGGAAAGACTATTTTATATTAATTTATAGTATTGAAATTGTGCCTGTCAGTTACAAGTTCAATATAATTACATTTTTCCGAACATACATTATATTTTTCAAAATATATTGGGCAGGAAAAGTTAAAATACAAAATTCTTGAAACATATTCCTCAATGATTCGCGCGGTCACATATCATAAATAGCTCGAAGTACTCATTTTTGAATACAAATATATGTAGGATCTACCTCAGCTGCTGAACCCAACAGTAAAATACCGTAGGACATTAAATTGTGGAATTAAGCGAAGAAGACCAGCCTAGCAGTAGCAATATCAGTTAATTGGCGAAACTTACTGCGTATGCAGCGGAGCTTAATTTTCCTGCCAAGGTTTAAATGTGTGGACCACATTGTAATTTTGCATCTACTGTGATGCCTAAGAATACAGTATTATCAACCATGCCTACTATGTTCTCTTTTATCTTAATATTACTTTCAACACGTTGTACATTGGGTAAGGCAAATCCGACACATTTTGTTGTATTTGCTATTAACTATAGATTATTTAGAGCAAACCATTCTGATATTTTAACTAAATTGTTATCTACATGTATAAAATCTGAATCTTTTCTTTTCACTTGAATTATAAGTGAAGTATCGTCTCTAAAATGAACAATGTCTGCACTGGGACGCCGATTCTAGCCAAAGATCCCGAAGAGGTTGCACCATTAACACTTACTTTTAGACAGCGATCTGTTAAATAAGATACTAGAAAGTCCAGGGAAGGTCCCACACACACCACAATGTTTCAGCTTAAGTATGCGCGTAGTGTGATCAACGCAGTCGAAAGCTTTTGAAAGATCACAGAATACACCGATTGCATCCCGTGCCCCAAATATGTGACTTAATATTGTTGCACAAGCATCAGTAGTAGATTTTGATTCCGTGAAATCAAATTGCCGAACATCCAATATTTTATGATTATTAAGGTATTTTCTCAAAAATTTTACTAATCGAAGGAAATACAGAAATTGGTCTATAATTTCCAATATTACTTCTAAAGCCCGATTTAAACAATTCAACTATTTTACATATTTTCATCATATCGGGGAAAGTTCTTTTAGCAATGCACTCATTAAATACAGGATGGGCCAGAAAAGTGTACGATTTTAAAAACACTCTTGCGTTTGAACATTATAGCAGGGGCTGCGCGGGTGGTGGGGATGAGAAGCTCGGTTCTCGGAAATTTAGTCGCGATGGATCGCTTCACCGGAGCGCAGCGTGCATTCTGCGTTAAACATTATTATAAAAATGGCGATTCGTACTGTTATAAGGAACTTTAAAAATCCCTGTTAAAAAAAAAGAATTATTTTAGGATAGATATATATATTAATTATTTAACACTGAATTAAAATTAATATTATAATTAAAACGGACTATGAGTGTCACGGACTGGGTCTGAGATGGAACTGAGGATGAGCTACGGGATCGTGAGAGGGCTGGGCAAAGTGCTGACACCAAATACTGGGAATGGTCTAAGGAGGATATGGTTTTGTGGTACTAGAGAAAGGTTGGCACTTTAGGGTACATACTTCGGGTGCGCTATTGTTCTACGTTTATTTCGGCGAGAGTTTGGATTACATGACGTAAATCAGTGTCCGAAGGAAAGTGTGATTCGATTGTGGGTCAGTAAATTCGAAGCTACTGGTTCGACTCTCAAACAGAAGCCTGCGGGACCCCCAAGGTCAACAAGAACGGAAGACATAATTGAACAAGTTAGAGCTTCAGTTCAACGTAATCCTGGTCTACTGACTCGCAAGCGATCAGCTGAACTTGTGGTGTCCAGAACATCTTTGCGTCGCATTTTGTTGAATTTGAAATTTGAATTTGCACCCGTATAAAATTCATCTTGTCCAGGAATTACTGCCAAATGACCCAATTTTACGGCGAGCTTTTGTTGAAACAATGTTGGAATGCTTTCAGAGTTTCAACAATATTTTGTTCTCCGACGAAGCCCATGTTCACTTAAATGGGCATGTCAATAAACAGAATTGCCGTTACTGGGCTGCAGAAAACCCACGTGCAAAACATGAATGTAACGATTTGGGCAGCCATATCAGCAGACAGAATTATCGGACCCAATTTCTTTGAAAATCAACAAAGGCAATCTGTCACTGTAAATTCCGACCGATACATAGCCATGTTAAGGGATTTTTTCTTTCCACAACTGCAATAATTTGAAGCCTATAATCGTACGATGTGGTTTCAACAAGATGGTGCGACATGCCATACATCTAATGCTTCGTTGGCGGCCGTAAACGAGATGTTTGCTGGGAAACTGATATCGCGCCGAGGTGACATTGCATGGCAGCCTAGAAATACGGATCTAATGCCATCTGACTTTTTCATGTGGGGATACCTGAAAAGTAGAGTCTACTCCAATAACCCAGCCAGGATTAACCAGTTGAAGATAAATATCCTAGAAGAAATGGCAGCTATTCCTCGCGCAATGTGTCAGCGAGTTTTTACCAATTTGAGGTACAGATTCGAGGAATGTTTGCAGCGGAGCGGTATGGTGCACACCTGAATGATGTAATTTTTAAGAAATACATTTCGCAGATGTCTATATTAATTGAAATGAAGATGTGTATGTGTATTTATCGCATTTAATTATTATTAATTTTTTTTAATTCGCAAATCTTTCTGGACCAACCTGTATATGATCCAGATATGGTGAAATATTATCAATTAAAGACTGAACTACCGTTACCGACATTCCCCAAATGTCTTCAATATGTTTCAAGTTTAATTGTTTCAAATTTTTATTATTTCACCTGCACTAATAGATGTAAAATAAAATTTTGAATGTAAAGGTGTTATGCTATTAAAATTGGTCAAGAATAATTTCAAATTGACATTATGAATTTAAGTGATCTAATCTATTTTTTTATATAACTTTAGCAATTTATTTCAGTCTAATACGTCGTTCCCTACTGGTTGTTGGGACGCGTAATTTTTTCTTAGTATCTCATTCAACAGCAAGTCTTTCTCACTCTTTATTGGAGAAATGGAATACTGAAAAAATATTGTTCACTTTCTAACAGATATTTTACCCAAATGCAAAGCAATCCGAAAATAAAAAACAATAGTTCAATCGCAAAATTTAATTTCAATCCGAGTCGCAAGGTAATGTATGAGTATAATTTTACTTAATTATCCAAGTAAAATAATTTTAAATATAAATTAATATTATTCAGGGGGTATAAGTGCATAGTCCAATATAAAACTTTTAGTCCAAGATCCCAGAGCAATAAGACACAACTTATTTTCTAAAGCATAGAACTTTCGGTTCTTAGTAGTCTCTCGTGTACTTTTTAATACCTGTACGTTTGTGGAGTTGGAGGTAAAAATCAGTCATTAAAATTTAAGTTAAGTAACTCTGATTTTTAGTTACCTTTCTCACCTGGTACCTGTGCAGGTGTTACCGAACCAACTCCACAAACGTACAGGTATTAAAAAGTACACGAGAGACTACTAAGAACCGAAAGTTCTATGCTTTAGAAAATAAGTTGTGTCTTATCGCTCTGGGATCTTACTCTATTTAAGGTGTTGCAATCCTTCAGGATGCTGGCAGAATGTATTATGTACCTTTGCCTAAACAATTTAAAGACAATAAAACTGTAGTATTGCTCCTCCCAAGCGCCGTCGCCGCAAACTGAAGACGGTTTTTTTTTTTTTTTTCGAACTACACTGTTAGCCTTAGGGGCCATATTCAAAAACAGAGCTGCTGCGGCTTTTACAGCTACACCGAACTTGGGGGCGAGCGCTTAGGGCACTCAGCCGCGAAAGTTTTTGACGACTCTCACGAGGGTGCCAGAGTGGCCGAACCTCGGCTCGGGCGGTCGTCACGTATGCGAATAGGTCACGATCTAGCTAATTTCCTACTCCTACAAATTCGAGCTAATAAACATATACTCGTATGCATGTTCCCCTCCTCCTGGGAGGAAGGAGGGAAACATGCGTATGTGTATTTAGTGATCGGAATGGTTTATCTACACTAACTAGCGCACGAGACTAACTAGCGCAAAAAAAGAAAAAAAAAGGTCCCTTACAGAACCTATGTACCTGTGTGGTGTGCACGTGTGTAGTGTGTACGTGTGTAATGTTGTATGTGGGTAGCTAAGTGTTGCACGTATAGTGTCACTTGTATCGCGCGGCCGGCTTGCAGACTGATGAAACGCGCATTATCTTATATGGCGACCTGTTACGTGATAACATGAGCCGCATCGAGCCGAGCTCGCCTCCCGCACCGCGCGATTTCATTCCTAGACCCGCGTGCACCATGAGCGAGCGCTCTCATTTCTGATTGGATGATTATAGAATATTGTCGACGGCAGTCCGTGTAGCGGTTATGACTCCATTGTATATCATAATATTGGTATGATTTTGTACAAATAAAAATAGACAGATATTGTATACCTGAACAAATCTTTTCAGTGGGCCCTCTAAATCGGAAACCAACGCCAGCCGAGTTCGAGTGACTGTGGTTTGTGTATGTGACATAATAAAAAAAAACAAATACATATAACCTGCATAAACATCTTTTAACCGTTAATATCCTGTGAATAATAGCTCATTATATTATACCAGTATTCGCATTTTATAAAAAAATTCATAGCGAAAAAACGCTAAAATACGACATCTATCGTAGAATTTAAACAAACGAATTAGGCCAAACTGTTAAATTAATTAATAACAGCGACATTAAAATAAATTTAACGAAAGAAAAAAAACAATATAATCTACAAAATGATTACAATGTAACAATTCGACGAAAAACAGGGCATTTTGTAAAAAAGCGTCGAGAGATCCCGGACTTTGTTAGGGTGATTACACGGGGGAAAATAACGAAAAGAATTTTTTATGTTGAAGAAAGTTAAACCAATCAAAATAATAAAATGTATGCACACAACATCGAAGGAACGAGCTGGAGTATCTGGACAATCCAGCATGGGCAATAATCATTTACCATTCTTTATTCGGCTTGAAGTCTCATATTTAAGCTTAACTGATGTATTTTTCTATAAAAAAGGTGTGTTGTTTTGCATCAAAATACCCTCCTTACAATCTTCGTGAAACCTCTTTTATTAAACAATGTTCGAAAACAACAAGTACGCAAAACTGACGCAATCAGGCACCAAGAATGGCCTCCTCCAGTGCAAACTTAAACTCGTTAGATTATAAAATACGATAGCACTTGGAAGTGAGGGCCTACACTAAACCTCACGAGAATTTAGTCACTCAAAGCATTCATGATGAAAGCAATGGCGGATATAAGCGTGAACATTGTGCGTGCTGCGATCGAAATCTGGCCTCGGAGCCTGAGGGTCTGTATACAAAGTCAGGGAGAACATTTCGAATAACTTTTATAACTACATTTATTTATAAATATTATATATTTTACACAAACATCAAAAGTCGTATAATATATTTAATAAAGTGTTTGTGACAGAATTTATAACCCGATTAGGTATTATGTAAACATGACCCGCTCAGCTTATGCTTCACTCGGCGTAAGCCATTTAAGCGGCCGAATTGATTCGGCTTTTTTTGTGCGAAACCCTAATCAGTTTTCTAAACTAAAAGTAGTCTAAGTTAATCCTTATATCATCAGTTATCTACCAGTGAAAGTCCCGTCAAAAGCAGTCCGACCGTATCAGAGACTATCCGGAACAAACAGACAGACGGAAGGACAGGCAAAAACATTAAAAAAAGATTTTGTTATAGGTATAATATATATACTTTCAAATACATTTGGTAAAAAAAAGTAATTTTGACAATACAAACAGACACTTCAATTTTATTAATTGTATTTATAAGAAAATTTTGCTCTACATTTAGCAACACTTTCACTGAATATCAGACGATATCCAAATCAGTTTAGTATATGATGCTTGCAAGGCATATTGTGCAAGCTCGATACAACCAGCGCACAGCAAGGGTACCTCTAATTGGTAAGGTCACGTACGTTCTCTTATTTAGAAAGTCCTCTACAATAAGAACGTAAATATTCACAACAGTGCGACGACAAAAAAATCTTATTTTTTTATAAAACGCCCACCATGACTCTAAATACGGTATATATATAATCCAAGCATCCCCCAAAGGCCGGATGCGGATGGATGAGAGTTTACATCCTTCAACAATTACTATTCTGCTTGTGAAGGTAAACAATACTTACATTAAAGACTTTCGTGTCATAGTTGAGCAGTCTGCATAAATCCGGTATTACATCGCAGTCGATGAGCGCAGCAACTTGTTCCTTGTTGCCCGCACTGCTGAGGTTGGCGAGGGCCCACGCAGCCAGCCTCTGTGTCTGTAACGTGGGCTTGGCTACTTGCTTCACGATCATTGGTAACAAGCCAGCATCGATCACCGCCTGCACGTGCTTTTCATTACCAACCAATATATTGCCCAGGAACCGTAAAGCTTGTATACAGATCTCATTTTTCTGGAATCAGTAGCAGTGGAAAATTCTATATTAATTCACAATCATCATTCGAGCCGACCTTGCACCAAAATAATTCAATTATTATCAAAACACAAGATTGACCTTTAGCGATGCAATTTTTGATATTAGTTTAATGGGTAATGATTTGCCCAAGAATTGTCTTAATACTATATACGGCGGTTCTATTTTGAATATAGGAAGCAGTAATCAGTTAAATTAGTATTTTTGAAAAAAATCAACTATTTAAAATATATTCTCGAATAGAGGCGATAATTCTTACGTGAAGTTTATCTTGTAGAAGAACTATTGCAAAGGGAGGATCCTCCGACCAGACGGGTGTTATGTCTGGCGGGCAGCTGCCCAACGGTTGTAGTCGGGTTCTTGTATATATACTCAACGATTGAGTTAATTTCTATAGCGCAATGTAGGATAGTAGGATGCGTCTTATGTGGCTCGATAGATGTCGCTATGTGTCGCTATGTAGATGTCGCCACAATCTTTTCATAGTAGCGTAGCGGTGCAATTTGTCTGAACTGTATCTGATAGTAAGCACAGTACGATCCTACAACAGTCACAGCTGTCATGCCGTCCCGTGTAAATAGAAACTGGATTTGCACCGGCTGATGTCGAAGGGACGCGCATAAACAAAGAATTATGACGAGCTGTTCACAATATGCATGATGACAGCCGTATCAACCCACGGAAATAATAAATACAAAATATTGAGTCAAAACTATTTGATATAATTAAAATTTTCAATCACTCAGTAGTGGCGAATATTCCCGTTTATTTGTTCGTTCAGCAGTATAAAATATATTTCTTATTATTAGTGTGTTAGCGTAGGTTACTCCTTATAACATCAGCTATCTGCAGTGAAAGTCCCGTCAAAATTGGTCCAACCGTTTCTGAGATTAACCGGGGGAAAAAACAGACAGATAGACAAAAATTGTAAAAATTGTTTTTTTATTTGTTATAAGTACTGTATATACTTTCATATGCATTTAGTAAAAAGCTGTTATTTTGACATTACAAACAGACACTTTAATTTTATTTATTTGTGATTGTGATTTTGTGAATGCACAAAAGTGTATGACCCGACGTATCTATAATTCAAATTTAAAATTTATTTATTATACCCAAGATTTACAAACATTTACACAGTGACTTACAAACTAGGCAAAGCCTGTATCTTGGAAGCCGGCATACGATTAAGAAAACATTTTGCACAAACACCTCAGGTGCCCGTAAAGGTTTACATGTAAAATTTAATAAAATGAAGTATGTAATTATTAGCCAATATCTATGCACATGCCAAAATATATACACACACACAAATAAACATATATTCCAAACAACTCTTTTACATTTTTAACTGTTTTATAAGGTTGAAGTGTATGTGTATTCTCCTTTAGATATAATGTGGAGCATGCTCCTTTATACTATTATGTGCAGTCGTTTGCCTAAAGTATTGCATGTGTCAACAAAACAGCTTTCATAGAATACGGTGAACTTCGTGGTGGTAAAGGTCGCTGCGAACTTCCACACCTAGGATATCGAGGCGGTCACGCATTGCTAGCGAGGCATTCTGATTAGTGGGGAGGGGAGAAAACGGAGATGTAGACACGCAGTGCAAGGATTGGTTAACTGAATGACAAGTTCCTCCCGTCTCTTTCTGTTTCTTCCTGACTGCATGAAGGCTTGATATAATAGCACCCATGAATAGTTTGGAGAGAAGTCCAAGGTGCCAGACCCTGATCGCCAGAGCCTCGCCATGCTTATCAGTTGCCTCCCCCTAGCGGCAGCCGTGCAGTACATACGCCAGACGATCACCTGTTGATCCATTCTGGCGGAAACCATAATGACGAAAATGAATCGGAGAATGATCCTCTAGTTAACGGACAAGCTAGGTGGTGATGATCCACTCCATAAGCTTACGCAACAATAAAGTTACGTCAATTAGACGGTAATTGAAAGTTTCTGATCGATCTCTCTCTGCGGAACCGGTTCAACATTAGCCTCCCTTCAAACATGAGGCACAACACCAGAGAGGTAGGACATGTGGTAAAGGCGCATTAATACTGGAGACAACTCAGCTGCACATCTTTTTAAGTACCACCGCTGGGTGGTCACCTACGGACGGTGGTCCGGACCACTGGACTTACTATAGGCTGGACCATGAGCGGTTATGCATTGTTATCATCGAACCGGGAATAAGCCGCAAAGAGATTATTAGCCAGTAATGTCGCATTCTCTTGCGGCTCATGACCCAGTGATCCGTCAGAGTACCTCAGCAAGGGAAACGCTGGACGAAAAAAATTTGCTTACACGGCTTTGGCCAGACTCCAGTTGACTCGACTGTTAGCCGGTTGGCCTACGATCATAGCCTATTCGTGGATGCTCAGGGCATCCACTCTAATGTAGGCCATCCTACAACAGGCTTTGGTGGCAAAATTGTAAGCTGCTTTAAGGGGGTTGATATTAAGATCCTTGTTTGCGCGGACCCTAGCTCAATTACGATACTCGGCTTAATTCTTACTTACAGCATCAGCGCATTCGCGATTGTACCAAGAGTGTCCTCTGCAGAAGATATCGGAAGACGGAATATGATTTTGCATTGCTGTTGTAATCTCGTCGGCAATCGCTGGAGGATCTTCCTCATCAAAGCGGCTCTGCCGCCAAGAGATGGATGTAAAATAGTCTCGCACAAAAAGAAATGGATATTTTGAATGCGTCATTGTTTGATATTGAATAATTCTTCGAAGATTTATTAATTCTTTCTAAATTATACAATTCAAAATAAGGAAATTTCTTATTTATCTCCCGGTTGTACTGTATTTTTTAAGCAGAATACACATTGAAATATAATAATCTGCCTCTTCCCTCTTCTGGATTATGCAGACGTTGCTTAATTGGACTTCTCAGAAGATTTCTTAAATAAACTTGATCGTTACCTCAATAGCTTTATCCGTTTCATCTTCCGTCTTCGGAGGTTTAATCATGTATCTGAATACCGAGCCAGGTTGCAATGGCCACCTATTCGGCGACGTAGGAATGTTAGAACACTTTGTCTTCTTTTCTCTGTACTTAATAATCCCAAATCTCCTAAATATTTAAAAAAACACTATTTTAGTCTCTCGCGGATACGCATAATAGACAGCTAAGATCTTCTGATTCTTTAATTCTCAGTATGCCAAGTCATCGTACTAATTTCCGCAACTAATCCTTTGCCGTAACAGCAGAACGACTGTGGAATTCGCTTCCTATCAACATCCAACAAGCCAACTCTCGAGATTCCTTCCTACTTAGGTTTTACTTGGAGCAATTGAATATTGGCTAGAGTTTTCATTTTTTACTTTACTAAATATTATGCACACCTTGCATATACCCTTCTCTTGCTCCTCTGGAAGACTGGTAGAGAATGCTTTTTAGCGTTAAGTCCTCCAATTGTACTTTTTTTGTGCAATAAAGAATATTAATAATAATGATAAATTCTATAAATAAATATATAAATACTAATAAAAACCAGGCAACTTTAACGGATGACACACATGTAAATTAATGTGACAATTTGCTGAGAGCAAGGTATAATATGTTTCTAGAGCACTCACCTGATGAGACAACAGAGCTGGGATGTGAGACAAAGCGCCGCAGTCCAACACAACCTGTTTGTGTTCTTTAGTACCACTGGCTATGTTAACGATAGCCTTTTAAAGCATTAGTCTGTATTATAACTTTCTTGTGAGAGAGCAGAGGTATCAGTTTAGGGACAACTCCAGATTCAATTATCTCCATGATCCCATCGACGCTATGATATATTATATGGCTGACCGTCCATACAATATCTGCTAGGATCTAAACGAAAATTGATTATAAAAATTAAAACTCTTAGGTATCGCAAAATATAGTCTAAATTACTTAAAATCATTATATTAATATGTGAAGCAAAAACTTTGTACCCCTTTTTAAGTGTATTGCGTGCACGGTAGACTGTGAGATTTGGCATGGTTAGAGTTTATTATTAAAGTTAAATGAGTGCAGAAAGCTAAAACTTATCTATAATAACTGTTATATCTATTATATTAAATAAAATAAATTAATACTACGAATCCTAATACGACCTGTTATACCCGAAGTATGTACCCTAAGTGCCACCCTTTCTCTAGTATCACAAAACCATATCCTCCTTAGACCATTCCCAGTGTAGAAGAACTATTGCAAAGGGAGGATCCTCCGACCAGACGGGTGTTATGTCTGGCGGGCAGCTGCCCAACGGTTGTAGTCGTGTTCTTGTATATACACTCAATCGAAGAGTTAATTTCTAAAGCGCGATGTAGGATGCGTCGTATGTGGTTCGATAGATGTCGCTGTGTGTCGCTATGTAGATGTCGCTACATCACTCCCCTCCGAGACCGGAGGTCGATAGCAGGTTGAGTCGTCCATACATCTTGTGATGCTTGCCGGGCCAGTGGAATGTTCCAGTGAGTCGGAACCAGATGCCGCATAGTTCACGGTGAGTCGGAACTGTCTGCGGTGATGCCCCAGTGAGTCGGGGTGATGCCCCAGTGAGTCGGGGTGATGCCCCCAGTGAGTCGGGGTGATGCCCCAGTGATTCGGGGTAATGCCCCAGTGAGTCGGGGTGATGCTGCAAGAATGCTCCAGTGAGTCGGAGTGTTGCAGTGCTGCGTAGTGACTGGCTGCTGCGTCGACCAGGAGAGAAGTGCGTCTCTGCTTGCTGACCGGCCGAAGTGCAGTGTGCTGTGCCAAGGTCGCTGAGAAGGCTGTGGGTGAGGATACCCGAAGTAGCCGTGGATGCTGGCTGGCTGTGTGACTCGCTGCTCGAATGCTTGAGGAAGTGTTGATGATGACGTCACGATGTAGCTGTGCGAAGAAGGTTGCGCTGACGTTCATGCTCGGGGTCACCAGTGTAGAAGAACTATTGCAAAGGAAGGATCCTCCGACCAGACGGGTGTTATGTCTGGCGGGCAGCTGCCCAACGGTTGTAGTCGGGTTCTTGTATATACACTCAATCGAAGAGTTAATTTCTAAAGCGCGATGTAGGATGCGTCGTATGTGGTTCGATAGATGTCGCTGTGTGTCGCTATGTAGATGTCGCTACACCAGTATTTAGCGTCAGCACTTCGCCCAGCCCTCTCACGATCCCGTAGCTCATCCTTAGTTCCATCTCAGACCCAGTCCGTGACACTCACAGTCCGTCTTAATTTTAATTCAGTGTTAAATAATTAATATATATCTATCTTGAAATAATTCTTTTTTTTAAAAAGGGATTTTTAAAGTCCCTTATAACAGACCGGTGCCATTGAACTTACACCACAACCATAATAATGAAACCACAACGTTCAACAACTAATGAATGAATGAAAGTATCATTATAATGTATATGTAAGCGCTGGTTCGATTTGTTTTACCAACTAGCCGGATTATTAAGTAGGGGCGGGGTCACTTTTCCTGGTCGATCACAACATATACACAATGACACGGAATAATGGAATGTAGGAGAAAAAAGGACTCACCAGACAACAGCATTTACGAACTTTGGAGGGCTCCTCTTGTGGTCACTTTGTTTCAGCACGCACCATGCACGCTTACTAATCAAGTTTAGCGATAAAAGTTTATTATAATATATAATTAATTGCGCAGTCACTCAGTGTTCGCCGTTGTAATTTTAAACACGAACTGACGTCGATGAATGATTAGGGTAGATAGGGATAGACAGATAAAAGGAAAAGGATGGATGATGTATCATTGTGCATATGATTGACATAAGTGCATTTTAGCCTAAACAGTATACTTACGTCAATATGTTCTGTGACTTTACAGCTAAGCAGGTTGCTTAAAGCTGGCATTACGCCGCAATCGGTGATCACAGCAATTTGTTCCTTAGTGCCCCCATTGCTGAGTTTTGCGATGACCCGTACAGCCTGCTTCTGTTTCTGTAACTCGCCCTTGGAAAGTCTTTCCACAATCTTGGGTAGCAGGCCAGCTTCAATCACCGCCTGCACTCGTTCCTCATTCTTATTTATTAAATTGCCCACGAGCCATAAAGCTTGTTCACAGATCTCCTGATCCTATAAATTATTATATATTGTTATAATTGTCGGAGTGAAAAATTCAATACTATATTATAATCATTGTCATCATATTCATCACTCGACCTTACACCAAAATAATTCCATTATTAGTAAAAACATCGGGGACAAGTTAATTTATGTTAAGAATCAAAGCATAAAATTGATTGATCTTTATCGAAGCAATTTTTGATGTTAGTTTAATGGTTAATGATTTGCTCAAAAAGAGTCTTAATATAATGCACGGCGGTCTTGTTTTGAATATAAGGTGTAGTTCTTAGGTAAATTAGTCTTTTTGAACAAAGTTAAATATCTAATAAATAAAATATAATATTCTCGAATAGAGGTCAAAGTTTTTACGTTAGTTTTTGCACGGCAAGGTTACTTTTTTGTACTGCCTATACTGTTAGCCATAAGAACCCTGAAGTCTCAGATGGCTTTTACAGCTTCACCGGGCTTGAGGACGAGCGATGAAGGCATTCAGCGAGCTTTACTCAAGGGTGCCAAAGTGGCCGAACCTCGACTTGAACCGTTGCCAGGTGTGCTATATCGCGATCTGTCTACTTAATTCCTTATCCGTAATTTAATGTAATTATACATATATACATGTCTCTTCTCTCTAGGAGGAGATAAGAAACATACGTATAATATGTATGTAATAACCTGTGAATTTTGATTAAATGTTATTTCTCCTTGTTACTTTATGTATAAATAAAATATTAGGAGAGAGAGAGAGAGAAGCGGCCGCGATTTGATACGATCCATCTCTCTTCCCGTTAATACGTCGTATGATATCGCACAAAGGTGAGTGGTGTGATGATTATGAGTATATATATAGTCACAGTAATTAAAGTATGTTGCACGATTTAATATTGGCAACAATGTGCTTTACAAGATTATCACAAGAGATCAGATTCCTTGTTTAATAATTCTAAATGATTAAATAGAAAAACCCGAAGGATTTTGCAGAGCACCAAATGATCTAATCTCTTAGAATCAAACTTGGGGCAGATATTTATTTATATTTATTTATTTGGATTGACAACAGTAATTCATTAAAGATACATAAATAATAGTCAATAAGTAATAAGATTAATGAATAACTAATTATAGCCAATCACAGCTTGCATGAAATCAATAAATTAATGGTTATAATAAGAATTCAATTTATCTACCTAGAAAATTATTGTTAAATTATTACTTAATATATCATAATAAAGAACCATAATAAATTCTTAAAAAAACTATTATTAAAGAATGAAAATAAGATTTAAGATTAAAATAAGTTAAACTATAAATATAGTTAAAATACAATTGAAATTTTGGATTAAAAAAAAAATACAATAAAAAAAGCTCGTTCAACATAATCATAAAATAAAAATCATGAAGCTAACAGAGAATAAATTTTTATTTTAAACTGAGAAGGTGAATTGGCGAATATATCAATGGTGTCATCTTTTTTAACCAGCTCGTTATATTGACGTGATAATCTACCAACTATTGAGTAGTGTCCAAGATTGGTTCTAAAGCATTTATGACAAAATAAAGGGACTGGATTTCTAGGTAACCTAAGAGGTACATTAATGTTAAATTTCTCCAAAAGTTCTGAATCGTCAATGAGGTTATTAAAAAGTTTATATAAATAAATCATCTTAAGCAAAATCTGTCTGTTATTTAAAGATATAAGTTTAATATCTTTTAATCTGTCATAATATGGAGCGAATTTCTTAGTGTCTGGTAAGGAAACCATAGTGAATCGCCTTTGAATACTTTCAATGCGGTTTATATATGTTTGATAGTGAGGCCACCAGACAGTACAACAATACTCAAGCTGGCTTCTAACATATGTACAGTACAAAAGTTTTTTAATATATGGGTTGTTGAAAAGCTTACTATTTCTGAACACAAACCCTAACATTTTGCGTGCAGATATACAAATGTTATTTATGTGGAAGTCAAACTTTAGGTGAGTATCAAAGAAGACTCCAAGGTCTCTAATCCAAGTAATCTCTTGTATTGGAACTTTATTAATGTAATACGTTGACGGGATTAGTTCTCTCTTTCTGCTTAACTTTATATGATTACATTTATTTATGTTCAAAGACATAAAGTTAACCTCACACCATACAAGTAGTCTATTTAAATCAGATTGCAATTTGTTAACATCATTTATGTTATGAATTCTACGTGCAATCTTAAGGTCATCCGCAAACATAAAACAAGAAGAATTAACAAAACATTGAG
The DNA here is from genome assembly GCA_033032175.1 of Saturnia japonica. NCBI lineage: Eukaryota > Metazoa > Arthropoda > Insecta > Lepidoptera > Saturniidae > Saturnia > Saturnia japonica. The sequence continues at coordinate 11,114,482 of CM065331.1, forward strand.
ACACATCATTGATATATATATTGAACAAAAGAGGTCCAAATATTGACCCTTGTGGGACACCAGATAGTATTTTAAATGGTTCAGATTGGTATCCCTCGACAATAACGACTGATTGGCGGTTTTTTAAGTAAGAAGAAAGCCATTGTAATAATATTCCACCAATACCATAACTTGACTTTTTTTTTATTAGGATACTATGATTAACTGTATCAAAGGCTTTCGAGAAATCAGTATAGATAGCATCTACCTGTACCGCCGAATCCACAGAGTCTGCTAAATATGCTATATAGTTCGTAAGATTAGTATTAGTAGATCTACCAGTCAGAAAACCATGTTGGTGAGGAGTAATGTATGGTCTGATATGTCTACTTATATGGGGATATACTAACTTTTCAAATACTTTGGCAAGTACGGATAATATGGAGATAGGTCTGTAATTTACAATACAACAGGAATCACCCTTTTTAAAAATAGGCAATACATTGGCTCTTTTCCATGTAAAGGGAAATATACAAGTATTAATTGACTTATTATAAATCTTTGTCAAAGGAAAACTAAGTGATTTAGCACAGTTCTTTATAAATATAGAAGACAGAGTGTCAGGACCTGCCCCCTTATGTATGTTAACTTTATTTAAAGCCGTGTAAACTTCATCATGTGTAAAAGAAATATTGCAAATAGAAGTATATTGGATAGAAGAAGCAGTTTGGTTTTCGTTTGATGAAGAGTTATTGTAAGAAGATAAGGAAACATCTGCATTTGATAAAGACGAGAAATGTTTAGAAAATAGATTACATATATCTGAGCCAAGGAAAGCAGTTTCAGCTCCTAGACTCATAGAGCTTGGGTTCTGTTCTGTTCTTTTTTGCATATTTTTTATATAAGTCCAGAAGAATTTTGGATTTTTCGGTAAGTTCATCTCCACTTGTTCAATATAAAATTTAAAGTTGGATCTGATAAGTTTGTCACTTTCGGCTCTTAGAAAATCAAACTTTAACTTGTCGAGTGGATTATTAAACTTTTTGATTTTCAATCTTAATTTATTTTTCTTATTTAATAATGATATAATACGACGAGAAAACCAAATAGGATATCGTTTGCTAGTACAGCTAGTTTTTGGGGCGTGTTTTTCAATTATTTCATACAATATTTTATAGAAGTTATCAACCATGTCGTTTACATCGAGAGAATGAGAAAAAACTTCCGTCCATGCAACATTATATAATTCAGAATTAATTTTGTTGTAGTCAGCTTTAAAGAAGTTGGGACGAGCCGTGCTTTTGGGCAGAAGATTAAAAGTTTTGTATTTATAAAAGGTAATAACCAGTGGAGGATGATGTGTATCAATATTTGTTATGGGGTAACTACAACGATTGACAGTAACAGATGGTATATTGGAAAGTATTAAGTCTAAAATTTTATTGTTGTGATTTAATATGTCATTAAATTGAATAAGGTCATTCTCTACAATGAAATCAATTAAGGATACAGCCAAACTATTATTGCTATGAACACATAGGCTACTGTCTAAATGTGACCAGTTAATTTCACTTAAATTAAAATCACCAAGAATTATAATTTTAGAATTATTTTCCAAAACTTTATTTGCATTGGTTAGGAAAGACTCAAGAATTATATGGCTAACGGGAGGTGGAATATAGACTGCGCATATGACTAGATGTTCACGTCGTGCATTTATTGTAACTTGTAGTTTGACCCATAAATCTTCGCAATGATTTTCCCATTCAGGTAACCGACTTGGACATAATAAGTTTGAAACTGCAATTAAAACTCCACCGCCTTCTTTCATATTATGAAATCCGCTGGACAATCTATCACGTCTGTAAATTGTGTATCTATTATCAAAGATCTCACAATCAAAAACGCTACTATTCAACCAAGTCTCTGTAAAAACATAAATATCAAAGTCATTATTTAGGATATTAAGGTTAACTTCATGAGTTTTACTACGGAGACCTCTAACATTCTGGTAATATATTTTTAAATCATCGAATGTGAATAATTATAAATCAAATAAAATGCAAATTTAAACAAGCAAAAAATTACGTGAAAATTCAGAATTAGATTTCTACAATCTTTCAAGTGTCTCTTTATCACGGATTAGGATGTGTTCAGATGTATCGGTTTTTCGAAGAAATATGCGTCCATTTTTTATCCAAACAAATTTGTAACCATTAACTTTAGCTTTTATTCTAGTCTCAGCATGGAGAGCCTTCATACTAGGTGTTAAATGATCAACTACGTATATAGGTTTTTTTCATCTCCAATGCCTATATGTCCAGAGTTAAGTTTGTCTTTTGGATTCGATTTATTAAATTTAATAACACCAGCCATGAAAGCATCTCGAATACGAAGGCTAGAAAAATTAACAACGACAGAGCGGGGCCTGGTATTAGAAGCATTAATCTTCGCAATACGAGTACAACGATTTATGTTTTCTTCTTTAATATTGCTAGAAGTTGCTCTACTAATTTGAATAACTGTATTGACAAGATTTTCTGATTTAAACTCCGGTATACAGTGAATTTCAACGTTATTGGCACGATTGTATTGTTCCATAGCAGTAAGACGTTTTTGTAAGTCATTAACTGTTTCCTTTAATTTAATATTTTCGTCCTGAATATTCTCCATCAGACTAATCTTTAATGTGATATCATTTTTGAGGTCTTCATATTGTTTATTGATAAATACCATAGATTCATTTATGTTGTTAATTTCACTAAATAAGTCCTTGGTTTTGTTGGTAACTGTGTCTAATATTTTCTTTTCAATATATTGTAATTCAGATTTAATCATTTTTCTTATATCATCTAATGTAATTTGTGGTGTTAAAACAGAAGTACTAGTACTTTTCTTGTGAACTGAGTTAATAGGTGAAATATACTCATCAAGATTAATAGATGTATTGTCTTGAGTGTTTTGTGAGAAACATCTGTCGGGAGTAATCACATTTCCAGTTTTAGGTTGCTTGCTACTGCAAACTGTACATATCTACTTACTTTTATAATCAGGTTTAATGTCTGTGTACTTATTTTTGCCGGTAATCACACATTCAAAATGATAGATTAGAGACATTTAATACATTTCATAATTTCGTTGTTAGTAATATTGTATGAACAAGCCGCACAGTAAGAAACATTTTTGGATCTTGTTTTAGACATTTTATTGTGGTTTTCTTCGTTATCGTACAAGACATATATTATACAGTAATGTTTTTGGCAGTAATGATAGCTGTCACCCTCAAAATGAATATTCAGTTTTCCATTCCAACTAAAATTTTTAAATAAATAACTTACGGGACATGGTATAAAAACGACAAACGGACAGTTTATTTGATTAAGTACCAAGAACTTGATTTATTTGTCGGTAAAACACCACTTTCACCGTTTTATAAATTATTTTAAACAAGCACAAAAATAGGCAACAACTAGACAGTTGACATATGTTATTTAATATGTTAATTATATATGTTAATTTTATATGTTAATTATAGATGTTCAAAAGTTTGCACAGATGTATTATTGCAAGGCCAGGCATTGTCATCAATGATTTTATAGTGGTTAAGATAATGTTTACAATACCCATGTCCTGTTAAAACTTGTGTCATGTGGAAAGAAACCTTAATCAGTGTTCGTAATTTTGTAATATCCGCCAATTTAGGTACACGCTTAATTGCATATCTACCCTGAGGGGAGTTTACGTACCTGGCCTGCCAAACTCGATGCCGTTTGACGAGGATTCTGAACTTAGCGAAGCTTAACGGAAATAAAGCATAGGCAGGTATGTGGTGGTACAGTGTAATGATGTCTGTAGGGAGCTAGTGATTGCAAGTGAAGTATCATTGTTTCGCGCGAGTGACTGCTTGGCTCAAGAGCTCCATGTCGCAGAAACCGACCTAGGTTTGAGTTGCCACGTTCAGCCTGGATGTGATGGGTGTGCGGGAGCGAAGTTAACCACCCGCCCCCTGCGGAGGGATCGGTGGTTTCGCAGGCGTGGACGCGTATGTGTTGCTTTCTTGTCGGGCTTGTGAACACCTATCACTGTGGCCGTTTTGCTGGCAACTGGAGAGTGGCAGTAAGCAATGGCTACATTGAAGATGAAGACCAGAATAGCTATGAGGTGATCGGGAAGAAGTTTGAGTATTTTGTTCAGTTGATTGTCCTTGGCAACCAGATAACAATACGTGCCGACCGTGTGAATAATTTAGCCAGGGTAGTAAAAATAATGTTTACTGTTTTCATTTACCACTCCAGTAATGTAGTCGTTTATCCATCCTCAGCCATTCAATTTCAAATTAAGGGACCCAATGACCCTTACATACCTATTTTCAAGTGAGATTTTATCTTATATCTTAATTTTGTCATCATCAATAAATATTTCGTGTTTCTCTTTATGTTTTAAGAGCCAACCATAATATGTTTCTAGAGCACTCACCTGAGACAACAGAGCCGGTATGTATGACAACACGCCACAGTCCAACAAAACCTGTTTGTGTTCTTCAGTACCACTGGCTATGTTACCGAGAGTCGTTAAAGCATCAATCTGTACTTTGAGTTCCCCGTGAGAGAGCAGAGGCATCAGTTTGGGAACAATGCTAGATTCAAGGATCACCTTCATCACCCGGGTACGGCCGACACTTCGATGTATTATATGGCCGAACGTAATTACAATATTTTGTAGGATCTAATAACAAAGTGTTTATAAAAATTAATATTTGTGGGCACTGAAAAATATAGTCGAAATTACGTATTAGGTTTTTTTTCAATTGGTATAAAGCGTCAGTAAGACTACGATTATTTATATAAATAAAATTAAATTGTATGTCTTGCATTTAAGGATTATATCTTATTACTAGCTGACCCGCGCAACTTCCTCTACGTCATATAAGAGAGAGTGGGTCGTAGGCACTGGACTATGGGTGCCGACCGCCTCCCACATTATTCTGCATGATAAAAATGCGCTCGTGGTATTTTGATCATTATTTTGCTGCCGAATTATTTTAAAATTGTTAGATCTCCTAAGATATACGTTTAAATCAATTACTGTAAAGGGCAATTTTGTTTAATAATTCATTATTTTTGAACAAATTTTATTACCATAAAAAGGCTAGATTGAGTAAACCTTAAAAGATAGCCACAAGCTGTCGCCGACTTTTTTTAAGAGAAACAGTTCCGTCACTCACTACTGTTGCGTAACTTTAACCATTCACGCAGCGCACGCAGTGAAAGCTTTCAAAAGGAATAAATTTCATCCGGTTTTGCAACATTTTTCACTGATGCTCCGCTCCTATTGGTCGTAGCGTGATGTTATATAGTATATACGTCTATAGCCTTCCTGGATAAATGGGCTATCCAACATTAAACATTTTTTTCCATTCGAACCAGTAGCTCCTGAGATTAGCGCGTTCAACCAAACAAACAAAATCTTCAGCTTCATAATATTATAGATTCGTTGTTGTAATAATGAGCACATATATGGCTATTGGTGCAGTGGCTGGCAGATTGAGAGAGGTCATCAGTGAAGGGTATTGTAGTGAGTAGTTAAAACAGCTGATGATAATAAATATAAGACGTAAGATGGTACATATGTCGTTTATGGATATCATGCAACAGTTTGATATAGTTTGTTTCTGAAAGTTGTACATTGACTGAATCTATATTGGAATGTCTGAAATGCTTTGTTTGAATAGAGATCATTTGTAGTTTGAGGAGACCGAACGTTGGCTTCACATATTTTTAAAAATACTAAACTGGGGACATGTTTGTAAATAACTTGGTGATTTATAGTTTGAAATACTAAAAAGTAACGACTTCTGGTGTTTAATATTAGAAAATGAGGTCTACTACGCATCTTTATATGTGAACTATTGACTTCCGGCACCGAGAAAATATATCAGCACGAGGAAACTAGAAACTTGGAAATAGATATGGTGTATCCGTTGTGTAGCGAAAATAGGCAAAAAAAATAGCGAAATTATATTTTAAAACGGAAGTTACTTTGATCGCTAACTGTGTACAATTGGTCTACAGAGAAAAGTAAACAAACTATATTAATGGAACATGTCAAGCGTAGTATCGTGATCGGCTGTAATGTTGTCCGAGAAGTAAAAGTGAAGACATGAGTTACTTTGAATTAATAAAACGCTCACTATGAGTCTACTTGCGGCAAACGATCAGATAATCGACAAAAATTTAGTTTACCACACCATAGTCAAAATTTCAAGTGAATCTCTATGAGAGCACAACCTTCAATAGTTACTGTTATGAATGCGGAGAAAGTATCATTATAATAAATACTTACGTCGGCTTCCATGTTCTTGCAGTCGAGTAGATTGTTGAGAGCTGTCACTATTCCGCAATCGATGAGCGCTGCTACTTGTTCCTTGGTGGCTTTCTTGCAAAGGTTGGTGACGGCCTGCACAGCATGCCTCTGTGACTCGAGCTCGTTCTTGGCAAGTTTCTCCATAATATTGGGTAGCAGGCCAGCGTCGATCACCTCCTGCACTTGTTGCTCATTCCCAGATAATATATTGGCCAGAAACCGTACAGCTTCTTTACAGATCTCCGTTTCCTATAACCAGTCATAGTGAAAAATTCAATACAAATGATTTACATCACAATCATCACTCCAAAATACATAGTTATATTATTAGTAAATACATTGGGGACAAGTTAAGATGTTCAGAATAAGATTCAGTTAGTCTAACAATTATTTTTTATATTAGTTTAAACGGTTAAGGATTTGCTCAAGAACTACCTTAGGTATATACGACCGGTCTTGTTTTGATACGGGGGTAGTTCTCAGATAAGTTGTTTTCTTGAACAAAATCAAATATAAATAAAATATAATATTCTCGTGACATGACAGATCTGTACCTGACTGTAAGCTCAGTACAATCAAACGACAGTGGGGACTACCGACAGATAAAACACATCGATGCTGGATATGCAGCGGCTGGTCCCGAAACGCGACCCGTAATATCAAATCACTATGATGGGCTTTTCACAATATATTAGGTACCTTATGTATGAAATTGGTGTTTTGTTGAACTGGACACTTTAATCTCAAATATCTGGCGTTTGGTTAAGAATTACAAATTCAAAGTTAGGCTTGTGTATTTGTGTTTCGAATCTAGTGATTAATGTATTTTCGCACCTTTGACATATTGTTCTTTTCACAAAATGGAAAACTTAAAATAATAGCGATATTTACGAATACGAGTTCCACCGTGGCATCAGCGCTGCAGAAACAGCTCGAAGGATCAATTATATGAACGGGGAAGCTACTGTAAAAGAAAGCACGACACGTTTTTGGTTCCAACGCTTTCGTTCTGGAAATTTTGCCCTACGAAACAAACCCCGTGGACGGTCGGAGACTATTCTTTGGTTTGGTAGGATAAGACAAACTAAAATTATAAATCGAAAATTAAACACACTAATAGTAACAATAAAAATGGCTCTCTGTTTAGGTGCCGTTTTTTATTTAATTTACAAATAGTTTATATCAATCATTAATGACAACTCACTGAAAGCAAACTCTAACAGGTTTCTAGAGCACTGACCTGATGAGATAACAGAGCTGGTATGTGTGACAACGCACCATGGTCCAACACAACCTGTTTGTGTTCTTCGGTACCAGTGACTATGTTACTGACAGCCTTTACAGCAGCGGTCTGTACTCTGACTTCCTTGTGAGACAGCAGAAGTATCAGTTTGGGAACAATGCCAGATTCAATGATCATCTGGATCTGGCCTTTATCACCGATTGCTAGAAGGTTTAGTGCCTGTACGATGCCTACTAGGATCTGAAAGTTATCATTAAAAAAAATGCAACAGTCAAAGAGGGTAAATAAACGCATCTCTTATAATACTGAAAGCAAGTATGTATTTTTAATCAATGTGTGATTCGGTAAAATATTATACTATAGTACATGAATCCATTTTGATGGCTGATTGATTGATCAATCGTTTCTTCAACATCAGCACTACCTTGCTATCCTGTTGCATATCTGCTGCGGTAGGTTGCCTTCTCTGCCAAGACAGTTTTGTCATAATGTAGGAGGAGTCTACGATAATAACTTGCAGCCAGATTGATAAGTACCATTCTCCCCGGCTAAGCACGCGAGCTGACGCGGTGTGCCCGAGCCATCTACACTACGAAAATTGTATTAATTATACTTACGTCAATAAATTCCGTGTTTTTGCAGCTCAGTAAGTTGCAGAAATTTGGCATTACACCACAGTTAATGAGCGCTGCTACTTGTTCCTTGGTGCCTTTCTTGCAAAGGTTGGTGACGGCCTGCACAGCGTGCCTCTGTGACTCGAGCTCGTCCTTGGCAAGTTTCTCCACAATGTTGGGTAGCAGGCCAGCGTCGATCACCGCCTGCACTTGTTGCTCATTCCCATCCAATATATTGGACAGGGATTGTACAGCTAGTACATTGATCTCATTTTTCTATAATCAGTTATAGTGAAAAATTCAATGCTATATTTATTATCATCACATTCGTAACTTAATCTAATACCAAAATAATAGTAAGACCGTTGAGAATAAGTTAATTTAGATTCACAATAATTAAAACATTAGGTATAAGTTTAGCATAGCAATTAACTTTCCCTTCAGATTTTTGATATTAGATTAATGGTTAAAACTCAAAATATTTTTAGTCAATTTCGATTCCTAAGAATGTACTTATGAATGTCAAAATATTATCACGGTTTTGGAAAATATCCCAGTCATAAAGAAAAGCCGGAAAGAAACTTGGTTAGGTTTATCGATAATATTTTTATGTGATTATTTTATTACTGGATGAATAAAGGTCATGCCATTTCCTGAAATCACTATAAGTCGCGTGATGATCCACCTATCGAAAATAAAATCGCTTTACCTAAACGATTCTTAAATACGTTCAAAATCCGGCAAATCGGTAATATGCTTAGGGAAGATACATTAGGCAGGTCAAAAAACACTTACATAAAAACCTTTTATTGCCCTTGTTAAGTTTAATAGATGTAATGACCCGGTATGTACCGATATCGATTCGATATGTCGGGGTCGCCGATTATTTATCAACCGATATATCTAACAATTTGAAAAGAGCACAATTTGAATTAGCAAAATCAAGACATTTTGGTATAAATGTGGAACAAAAACAATCAAGAATAGTAGCAGGTAATGATAATTGGTGTTAATTTAAGTTTATAGTGCAAATTTATAAGTAATTTACAACTTTTAATAAAGAAAAATAGGTATATTGAATTTTTAAAACTAATTCTGAATCGTATATTTGTAAGATAATGAAAACGAAGCGGTAGGGTAAATCAGGGGTAACTTTATTAATCGATACCTGTAGCATTCAGGTCGAAAATAAACCTACATATTTGATTATTTCACTTCAATACAATGTCATCAAAGTATGAAATTTTCATCAACAAATATCTGTTGAACGGGGACGCCCGGGGTCAAGGTGAAAGGTCCTAAGGGTTCGTTACCACCTCAGTAACGATATGTATAAGTTTCAGCTTTACAACTCAAAACACAAAAAAGTTATGACGAAAAGAAAATCCATTTTCATACATTTGAAATTTACAAGTCCACATTATATGGTGTAGAAGTTAAAAATAAAGCTAGAAATTGCTAAATTATACAATGATATGACTGTTTTGACAAAACTGTATACTTAAAACTATGAAATAACATATTTAATTTTTCTAAAATCCTATGAAAGGGAGGCTCCGATTTCAGTCCAATGTGCGACGCGTCGGTGCTGGCCTTTCGTCGCAGACGAGAAAGCCGGACGCGGTACTAGTGTTGACATTATTCATTTTGATTTGGCGTTATTTTTATTAATAATTCTATTTAAATAAATATGTTTAAAAGAATTTAAGCCAATTTTGTGCATAATAGAAACACATACATATTGTTAGTAGGCTTGGTTGATAATACTGTATTCTTAGGCATCACACAGTATGCAAAATTATAATGAAATTCATTGAAACCTAGGCAGGGAAATTAAGCTCCGCTGCATACGCAGTTCGTAAGATTCGCCAGTTAACTGATATTGCTACTGCTAGGCTGGTCTATTTCGCTTACTTCCACATTTTTCTTTTGGGTTAAGCAGCTGAGGTAGATACCATATTTGTATTACAAAAACGGGCAGTTCGAGCAACTTATGATATGGGACCACGCGAATCATTGAGGAGTAAGTTTCATGAATTTAGTATTTTAATTTTACCTTCAAAAAGGGGGGGAAAAAAGGGTTTTTTGGGGAAATTTTTGGGGTTTTTAACCCCCAAAAACCCAAAAAACCCCAAAAAAAACCCCCCAACAAAAAATTTTTTCCCCTTCAAAAAAAAAGTTTTAAAAATTTTAAATTTAAAAAAAGGTTTAACCCGGGGCCCCTTAAAAAAAGGGGGGGGTTTTTTGGCCCCCTTTAAAAAAAAATAAAAAAAAAAAAATTTTTTTAAAACCTTTTAATTTTTCCAAAACCCGGGAAATTCCTTTCCTTTTTTTTTGGGGCCCCAAAAATTTAAAAAAAAAAAAAAATTTTTGGGGTTTTAATTTGGGGGTTTTTTACAAAGTTTTTTTAAAAAAAATTCACCAAAAAAAAAAATTTGGGGGAAAAAATTTTTTTAACCCAAAAAAAAAAAAAATTTTTTAAAAATTTCCCGGGGGAAAAAAAAAAAAATTTAAAAAAAAAAAATTTAAAATTTTTAAAAAAAAAAATTTTTGGGGGGAAAAAAACCCAAAAAAAAAAATTTTTTGGTTTTTTCCCAAATTTCCCAAAAAAAGGGGGGAAGGGGGTTTTTTTTTAAAAAAATTTTAAAGGTTTTTTTTTAAAACTTTTAAAAAAAATTTAAAAAAAAATTTTTTTAAAAAAAAGGGGTTTTTTTAAAAAATTTTGGGGTTTAAAAGGTAATTTTTTGGAAAATTTTAAAAAAAAAAAAAAAAACCCCCTTTTAAAAAACCCAAAATTTAAAAAAAAAAAAAAACTTTTTAAAAAAAAATTTTTTTTTAAAAAAAAAATTTTTTCAAGGGCCCCTTTTCCATCTACTAAAAATGATTATAACTGTATATAATTTAATACTGTAAAACTATTGAAAAAAGAAAGTAAGATATTTATAAACCCGGTCAAGTTTCTTACCGGTTCTTCTCGACGACTGGGATGTTTTCCGAACCTGTGGCAGTGTATTAAAAATGCCTTCTTAGGGCCTAAATTGAATTTTTTTTATACATTCACCCAGAAAACTTTACGCTCGCCAGCCGAGTAAAAATCTGTAGGAGGTTAAATATTTCCAATATTTACTAGTGGTCGCCCGGTGGTCGAAATTCGACCGTAACTCATTGAATTGAAGTCTGAATACTGAAGTTACACAACATTCAAGAGTTCGAAACTAATTCAGTCTACTCTGTGCGACTTTTTGATCATAGACTGTGGTCTGTTTGTTATTTACAGTATGAACCTAAACAACGATATTAAATCACTTGTTGTCACTTTCACTTAATGTTTTTTTTTTTTTTTGACTAAGTTCACTGGCACTGGCCGCGGCAGCATAATTTAATTTAATGTATTAACACACATGTATATATATTTTAGCCTTCCGCACTCCTTCTTCATGTAAACTTTAACTATGCCAAATCTGAGTCCTCCATGCGCGAAATATGATTGGGTGTCCCAAAATTTACGCAAGATTTGAGTTTAAGGTTAGTAAAAATGGAGCGATACACAAGAGTGCAACGCGTTTTCATTGTTGAAGAATATTTAAAAAATAATATAATTTTCGCAGCCACAGTTCGTATAAGATATGTTCGGAATATTGATTTAACTTCGTCAACTGTGAAGAGAGGTGCGCGGAGTGTTGATCATAAATGCAGGGACATCAATTTGGCGTCGGAGATAAAAAAATTTTTGCTCTCTACAGCGCGGCGTATACACACTAAAGCCGGTTACAGTGCTTCACCGACCGTCAGTTTGTAACATTCAGTGCTCTCCTGACCAACAAACTGACCGGACTGGTACAGTCGATACACGATATGGACGCGTTTAGAAATAGTTTTAATTGCTGCTTATTATTTTCGGTCGGTGAGGCACTGAACGCGTTCATCTGTTTCCATACCGCGTCGGTCGACCGACAGTCCTTGTACGGTCAGTCTAGCACTCTTAACGATTTATAAAATTTTCATATAAATGACAAGCGCGACTGACGTACGCACAGACGGTCGGTGTAACACTGTAACCGGCCTAAGGATCTGTGTCTCCATGCTTACAAAGTTCAACTGACACAAGAACTGAAGCCTAATGACCATACACAGTAAAGAGAATTCGTTGAATGAATTATTGACCATTAACAAGTGAATACTGATTTTTCGAGTAAAATCATCCTAAGCGATGAAGCTTATTATCACCTTGATGGTGTCGTTAATCGACAAAATTTCCTCATTTGGAGCTCCGAGAACACACATTTCATTGTCGAAAAACAAATGCATCCATATCGTGTCACTCTTTGGTGAGGATTTTGGGCTGGAGGCATTATTGGACCCTACATCTTCGAAAATGAGGCTGGTCAAGCAATTACTGTTAGTGGTGCTCGATACCACGCTATATAACCCAGTCCTTTTAATCTATATTTGATGATATTGATGTGAACAACATGTGTGGTTTCAACAAGTCTGTGCTACATATCATACATCCCGTGAAACTATTCAATTCCTGCATAAGACATTTCCTGCTCTTGTACTCTCTCGTTTTTGGTAATCAGAATTATAACCCTAGATTATGTGATTTAACACAAATGGATTTCTTTTTATGGGATTTATTTG
>CM065332.1:0-42500 GCA_033032175.1 Saturnia japonica
TTTTTAAAGAGGTTGTCTTCCTCTCAATTTTTTAGCGAGGTTTTCTTCCTCACGGTCGCAGAGGACAGGGAGAGCGGCACAACGAAACACCGACACGCCTCTTCCCCTGCGACCCCACCGCGTCCGCCATCTTTTAGCGACGGTGGCGACCCCGTCGAGGCCGCGGAAGGTAGGGTGTGCGGCACAACGAAACACCGACACACCTCTCCCGCCGCGGCCTGTCTCCTTCAGCCACGGTGCCTCCCATACGACACCGCGGCTCGCCTCAGCGGCGGTGGCGCCCATACACCACCGCAACCTACTGTTGGCCGCTTCGTCCGGGCTCTTACGCCCAAAGCCCTGACTAGCAGCCTCGCCTGTGGGTTCCTCTTGGCTTCACCGTGGGGGACCAAGCCACGGTTACTAAGCCCCCCGCCACGACAAGGCGGGAACCCTCCGGGGGGGACCCCAACCTAACCTAACCTTTTTTTTTTTTTTTTTTTTTTTTTCATGGGGAAATCCTGCATTGGATACACCGCCCGCTGACGGGGGACAGCGAGAGGGTTATGCCGGACTCTTACCGGCTAAAACCCCATGGCCGCATCGGCGCGTATGTGGGCAGGGTCGCGGGAAAGGCGGTAAGCAAACGACCGCTACCCTGCTCACGCGCTTGAGTCTCTGTGATGTTATAAATCAGAGACTCTCACCTCTGGGAGAGCTTGCTCTCTCCCATGCTTCCACCAGAAGCAGCGGCATCCCGTGCTCCTCCATCACGGGACCTCCACTATGTGGCAACAGACGCCCCGCGTCTACTGCCTGGAGGCTTGTTACTATGGAGGCAAGGTGTAGAATTGCCCCCTACCTCTTCTCCCTCTACGTCCGGTTCTTCCACGACGAATTTCAGGAGCTCCGACTGCCCTTTCCCTCTCTCGCTCAGCTTCCTCCTTCTGCGAGAGGACGCTCTCACAAAAGGAGGAAACCGCATTCCACGACAGCTCCTCACTTACCATGGAACGAACTACAGCAGGTAGAGAGAGATCATTGCCTATCGTGCTAACGAGATCAGAGCGCTCAGCAGACCACGCTGGGCATACCTCAAGGGTATGCTGTGCTGTATCCCTTTCAGAGTCACAATGATGACACTTAGATGTTGGCTCTCTACCAGCTATCCGGCACAGATACTCACCAAAACAACCATGGCCAGTAAGCACCTGCACCAAACGAAAGGTGAGTGTACCGTGACTACGGTCCAACCAATCCCCAAATACAGGGCGAATCGCCTCAACACTTCTGAGGCCAGCGCTGGGTGAGGCCAAGGTCACCTCCCACCTACGCAACATGACTCGATGCAAATACATTTTCTGCCTTTCCTTCTCCCTTGGAGTAATGGTTCCTCCTCGAGCAAGTTTCTCAGTGCCCCATTTGTATAACTCAGCATAGGAATGAGCCAATAATCCCCACGGTACAGAGCTCGACAGCAGGCACGCCGCCTCGTACGAAATCGTACGGTAACCACGGATAACCCTGATCGCCATCAAACGTTGTAGCCTACGAAGGGTGGCAAGACCCGATGGTGCCAAAGTCTCGTGCCAAACTGGAGCCCCATACAAGGACATGGATCGTACCACACCCATGTACAAAGAGCGGCAACTAGTACTGGCGCCCCCCAGATTAGGCAGGAGGCTAGACAATGCAGCGGCACAACGCATAGCCCTGGGAGCCAAACCCTGAAAATGTCCATCAAACCTCCAGTGACTATCCAAGACTAGACCCAGGTATTTCAGTGAGGAGCCAACATTAATGCGGACTCCACCTACAACCAAATGTGTACCGGGAGGTGGAGCTCTACGAGGGCCATGGAAGCAAATTGCTTCTGTCTTATTTAGGGCCACCTCGAGACCAAGCATCCGTATCCTATCAACCACCTGGGCCACAGATACCGTGGCCAACATAACGGCATCCCGGATTGTATCGCCACGCGCCGTCACAAGCGTGTCATCAGCATAGCAAGTCACAGAGGCGCCCGGCAAGAGCGCACCCCGCAGCACCCAATCATAGCCGATGTTCCACAGGAGTGGACCAAGAACAGACCCCTGTGTAACACCGCACGTGATTTCTCTGTGGTAGGAGCACGCATCCTGCCCAACGCATGTGACCCGCCTACCCTCCAGATAGGATCCTATCAAGCGGCACAAATAAAAAGGCACCCCATGGTATCTCAACGCTTCTCTAATACATTCCCAGGGGAGGCTGTTGAAAGCATTGGCTATGTCTAATGACACAGCCAATAGCACAGCACCCTGGGAAACTGCGACATCTGAGAGAGCCCTAACGCGAAGGATCGCGTCGATCGTAGAACGACCCTCACGGAAACCGAACTGCACCGCTGAGAGGTCAGGTCCTATTCTGGTTAGATGACGGACCAGGCGCTGCGCAATTATCCGTTCAAAGATTTTACCCACCTCATTGAGCAACACTATCGGACGATACGCGGAAGGTGAATCAGCATTGCGTCCTTGCTTCCGCAATAAAACTAAGCGGCCCACCTTCCACAGCAGAGGGAACTGCCCCAGCTCCAGGCAGGCACTGAAAAGACGCCTAAGCCTAACCCCCAGAGCCTCCATAGCCAGAATCCAGGCACGACCTGGAACTCCGTCTGGCCCCGGAGCTGCGCATTTCATTTGGAGCCGTCTCACGGCCAAGCCTAATTCTGCCTCAGTGACAGGAGGTACCTCATCACCTACAACTTGTGCTGATACAGTGGCTGGTGCCACAAAGGGAGGCGAGAAACCTACTCTCCTCGGGAACAACGTAGACATTACGTCCTCAAGCATTCGCGGTGCGATACTCATCGTGATCGGTGGAGCCCATGGGCGCAAGTATCCCATAACCATCCTATAAGGTCGCCCCATGGATCACCATCTAAAGTCTGCAACAGTTCTTCTCGTGCTCTGTCTTTAGCAAGCCTAATTGCCAGCTGCAATGCCTTCTTAGCATCCCTATAATTATTATACAGCTGCGCCTCGAAAGTTGGATCCCGTCCCCGGCGCAACCTTCGATGCCGGGCATACCTGCGCCTCGCAGCCACGCAAGATGCACGCAAACACGCAATGTCACGAGACCACCAATAAACCCGCTGCTTGTGCGGCCGGGATAAGACTCTAGGCATGGCGGCATCACAAATACGTACCATGGAATCCTGAAACCAACCCGCTTCTCTGTCGATGTTTATAGGTCCGTCTGGAATTGACGACCAGGACGCAACAATCGAGGCCTCCACCAAGAGGTCCTCATTAAGGCGCTTTAAGGCCCACTTTGGGGCCGCAGTCAAATTTGGATTTGGAGATGAAGCTAAGTGTAAGGGATAAATATCGAACCTAATATAAAGGTGGTCTGAAAAAGATTCAGCCTCCTCGACGACTCTCCAACCCCTGATACGTCTTGCGACAGCAGAAGACGCAAACGTGATGTCCACAATAGAACCCCCTGCTGCCGCACACAAGTGTTCACCGATCCCCTGTTAATAACAGAAAGACCAGTTATCACAGCCCAATCCTGTAAAACCCTGCCCCGCGCATCAGTGACAAGAGATCCCCAAGCCGACGACTTAGCATTGAAATCCCCTGCCACCAAAACAGGACAGGGTAACGTTCGACCTATAAAGTCTCCCAGATCGTCCAAACAGGCCTCGAACTGCACAAGGTTCCTATTAGGAGACAAATATACACCAACTACCATTATTTCCCCCCATTGAACTGCGATATATCCAGGCCTCTCCTTTTAACCACGAGGGTTGGATTCCCTCTGACATTGAGGTAACTATAGCCACCGACCCCGTAAGATCACCTGCCCAGTTATTTCTAGGAGGGACAAAATACGGTTCGGCTACAACCGCCACTCTGATCGACCACTCGGCCATGGCCTGCATCAAGAGATCCTGAGCCACGACCGAGTGATTGATATTCACCTGCAGGAATTTATTAGCTATCATTTTAACTATTGGGTATCCAAATCCCGCTCATCCTCAGGCCCAGAATAGAGACCGGGTCCGATTTAGCCCCTTTACTGCCTTTCCTTGATGATGATACACAGGCGCCACTCCCTAGCACGTGGTTCGCTGGCCTATTTGCATCTTCGCATAGAGAGCAGTGTGGTGCAGCTAAACACTCTGCAACTTTGTGGTCTCCCTTCCCGCAACGGAAACATTGACCGCTGCGGTCCACATCCGCCTTACAATGTGTCGGATATGCCCTACTTCCCGGCAACGAAAACACCTCGCCTGCCTGGGCTGCAGCAACCTCACCTGTGCCGCTACCCAGCCAAGTAGGAGCCTACGCTCTTGCGCCACCTTCCTAGCTGCTAACACTGGACAGCGCACCCATATAGTTAAAGTCCCGTAAGGAGCACGACGCACTTCCCCGACCTTAACTTGACTCACAAGACACTTCCCCTTGGTTGCCACAGCAGTTGCGACCTCCTCAGCGGTCACAGCATCGTCTAAACCCGAGATGCGCAATTCAGCGCATTTAGAAGGTCTGGACACCTCAACCGCTCCCGCACCGAGCGTTTCGGAAAATATAGCCCTCAACTCCTCAGCCAAGCGATCGGCCTTATCCGAACTGGTGATGCCAGGCACCTCCAACTTCCGGGCACCAGTAGCCGTTTCTTTAAACTTGAGAAAGGGAATATCAAATTTGGCCACATCCACTTTACCTTTAGCCATGATACCATCTTCAAGTAATCGACCCCATTCTCTATTGCCTTCGGCTGAAGTGTCATCACGACAGCTGAAGTCCGCGGCACAACTAGTTTAGCGGGAGTCATCCTTGACGACGGCACCCTCGCAATCGCCACACGTTTTTTGGCGCCACGCTTTACCACCGTTGACCAGCCTTCCCCCACCACTGTATTCACCAGGGAAGGAACAAATCCCTCCTCCGTTAATGGTTCCAGCGTGGTAGGAATATTTTGTGAAGCGGATTCTGCCACTGCCCGTGCTGCCAGAGACTTTCTCCTCTTTCTCTTGTTTCTCCTGGAGGAGAAAACAGAGCCTTCAACGTTGGAAGTATGTACAATAGGTTCCACGAGCGAAGATTGGCCTACCTGATCAGCAACCACTGATGAGCCTATTATCCTCCTCTCCAGAGATTCAAAGTAAGCCTTCATTTGGCCTTATTTCAGACTTTATACTGTCCAACGCCTCATTAAGAGTGCTTTTAGTCACTACTCAGGTAGGGTGCAGCTCGTTGCAGGTAGAGGAGCAACCCCCTCAATGCGCCTATCCCTACAAAGACCTTCCTTCAGCTCGACTAATTCTTTACGAAGTAGGTCTATCTCCACCCCCTGCTTTACCTCGTTTTCCTTCAGCTGTCATATGACTCCTGGAGTCGTATTACCTCTTCTGATGACGATCTGCTGGCCAACACGAAAGCCTTATCCGCAATAGAGGAGGCTGCTTCTTTAAGGGCACGCTGGAACGTGCCCTTCAAATTCTTCGATTTTTCCGCGACTTTCAGAACAACTTCAACATCGTCAAGAATACCCTTCTTAATATCCGCCACAAGCAGCTCATCCGTCTTTGGAGGGTTATTCCTCATCACAGCACGATCTACTCTTACACGCGATGCTATATCCGCCACTTCTTCCTCCGCCCTAAGACGAAGTTCCTCCTCTCTGAGTCGGTTAAGGTCCATCTTGGCTTTTGCCAGGCCTTTATAATACCCCGTTGTTGGCGGGCGACCCCTACCTTTCTTGGAAACAGGGGTACACGTAGAATACTGACCACCTCTTGAAGTTCCGAACCGAAGATGAAGATGGTCTGTAGCCAAACATACTCTGCTCTTATGACCGCGAATGGTCGCAACAGGAATATCACTGCCCTCACTGGCAGTAGCCATACCAAATGCGCTACAGTCTGAACGCACCAAATCGCTCTCCAAGCCCACAGTTGTAGTGGCACCACCCTCAGTACCAAGGACATCTTCCTCCTCAATCAATTTAACTTTTTTAGATTTTGTTTTTGTTTTTGAACTCTTCATTTCTGATCCCACGAGAATGGGGGAAGTAAACGGTCCACCCAGGCAGTGCCCCCTGTGCCTGGGTAAGCCTAGCGTAACCCGTCAGAGAGTCGGCCGGTTCCCTGACGGGGGTCGCACTCGTGACTGGTCTCCCACCAGCCACGCATCCCCTCGTGGTGCGCCGCCACTTGGGATTAGGGTAATTTTTTATAGAGGTTTTCTTCCTCGCGGTCCGGGCGGTGAAGCCAAGACCCTCGGTCCCATTCGAAGCCGCGAGACGTGACCACGACACTCCGAAATAGGATTACGAGATCGACGACGACAAGCCGGACAAGGTGCCAAACCTGCCCGCCCGACGGCAGTGTGAGTGCACGCCGAACCCGCCAACACACCACGTTCTTCGATCCCTCTGACTAACAGAGCGACGGAAACGTAGCCCCCCCGTCAGGTATTAGCCGTCGGCCGTGAAGCGACCGCCGTTGCCCGGGATGCACCACGCGGAGGTTCCTGACTCGCACCCCAACCTTTTTTTTTTTTTTTTTTTTTTTAACGTGGAGAAACCCGTCATGGGTACACACCCCGCCCGGGGGGACGAGTGGTTATGTGAGACTCCTACTCACTAAAACTCCACGGTGTACCATCGGCCGCCATAGTGGGGCGCGCGGGCACTGCGGTTGCAATCTGCCGCAACGCCCCGGCGGCCGGCCCCGTCGGGCCCCGGCGCTAAAGAGAGACAGTCTGGTACAACCCCAACTGTCTCCCCAGACGGCTGAGCCAGTGCAATGGGAAGACGGGCCCCCCGACCCGTCTCCCCTGGTCCAGCAAGGACAGAGGAAAGAGGCGGTTAAACACCCCCACCTCTGCCATCGTCTACGCTCAACCCCTAAGGGGGTCTTGGCGCTGCAGCCGCTCTCCCCGTCTTTTGGACGGGTGGCCTACATTTCGCCCCTCCCATGAAATGTTTCGCCTGCCTTCCGGCGTCGGCACACAGGGCACAGTGCGGCTTTGCAGCTGTGCACTCTTGCGCCTTGTGGCCAGGCTGTCCACAACGGAAGCAAAGGCCTCCCCTATCAACTGCCGAAGGGCATGTGGGCGGGTATGGCCCACGTCCAGACACCTGAAACATCTCAAAGGCCCCCCTTGCAGGAGACGGACGCGTGCCATACTCCAGCCAACAAGGAGACGACCTAACTGCACCAATGTCCTGGCAGCGGCGACTGGGAGTGACAAGTGAATTGCGCCATTGCCTCTCCGTAGGGACGTATCTCACCAGCCCTAATAAGGGTTGGCTCGCAACCGCCTTTAGCCGCCGCTGCCGCTACGACTTCATGCGCCGAGACGGAATCCTCCAATCCAATGATTCGGATGTCTGCTCTTTTAATGGGCCTCGCCACTGTGGCTACATCTGCCATAATCTCACTTAGCTTTAGGGCTAATTGATCCGCCTGCTCTACTCCCCGGGCACCCGGTATCTCAATAATACGGTGCCCGAGGCAGTACACCGAATAGATATTTTATCGATCCCCAGGTCAGACAAAGGGAGACGGTCCCGCGCTCTAAGTAAAGCCTCACTATACGATAGCCCCTCCGCCACAGCCTCAGGCCGCAGTGCAAGGAGCACTGCAGCCGAGCGCGGGTGCCGAAGGAAGCTTAGGCTTGGGCTTGGGCCCAGGCATTCCCTTATGAGTGGAAATCACCCCCGCAGTAGCCTTCAGATTCGATGAGGCCTTTTCCTTCTTTTTCCGTCGCTTGGCTACGGTCGTCCATCCCGATCCAGCACCAGCCTGATCTTGGGCAGGAGCAGCAGGCACGGCCTCCTGTGGATGGACTGTCGTCGTCACATCAGGGATGGGCATCGAAGCCTTAGGCTTTGCAGCTTTGGACCTCGCGGCCTTTCGTCCTACAGGCTGAGATCCAGAAGGACCAGGAGCCAACCCTCTGTCCGCACCTAAGGGCGGGCGGACCACTTCGGAGGGTGGAAGACGATCGTCCAGACGTGCGGATATCATCTCCCCTAACGACAGCCGGAGAGATCTCTCCATCCTGTCCATGTATCCATCTAGCACCTTGAGCAGTGTCTTTGGCAGGATATCTGTCACTTCGCTGGACAACTCCAGATCCACCTGCGGTGAAGCCTGAGGTAACACCTGTGGCAATGGTGACGGTGACGGAGGTGGACACTCCACCCGAACACGTAACGACGCAAGTTCCCCCTCAGCTCCTCGACTTCACGACGCAGCCTCCCCGTCTCACGGCGCAGGAGAAGATTCTCTGAGGTCACCGTGCGCGTAAGAGCGGTGGCCGTTACTTCTCGCAGAGTCCATGCTGCTTCTTTGAGCGATTTGATGTAGGTACCCTTGAGGTTGCCAGATCTTTTGGCAACCTCAAGGATCTCATCAACATTCTCCGTCGCAAGAGCCCTCAGACTATCAGGGTCTAGCAACTCAATTCCCTCGAGCACTCCTACATCGGCGCTTTCCGACGGCTCATCCTTGATCGGTGTGGCAATAGCACAGTCATGTGACCCACCGGCCTTTCCAGCTTTCGTTGCACGAGTCGAACCCTTGTCACGGGATCTCCCTCTCCCCGCTGTCGAGACTTTGGCAGGAGGGATCTCCACCACAGCTACCTCGTCTCCATCGTCAGTAGCGACCGCTTCCTACCATCCAAACTAGTCGTTGAGATCGACTTCTCAAAACTGTCCGTCCAATGTCGAACCGAGAATTTGTCCAACGACGGATTTCTCTCCACCGAAACGATAGGCAAATCAGTTTTCCGTTGTTCATGTGCCAAAGTCGTGTTATTTTTAAAAGAACTACGCAGAATTCTGCCCCCCCCCAGAAGACGCGGGGGCAGCCCGAGCTAGGCTCGGGGAGGGATTCTCCAGCTCCTGAGGAGCTGGTACCCTCCTGGGGTAATGATTTTTTAAATTTTGCGTCCATATTAACTCCCTTAACCGTCAAGTTTGCGGTACGCCTGCCGGGACCGGTATAAAAGTTACCGATCCCGCCAGCCGCTGTCCGGAACTGGGCCCTTGGGGCTCAAATTGAGCCCTCATCGGCCCCAGCCCGGTACTGGGTGCGCCGCGCACATGCCACACCCAGGAGCTTTTAATGGCCCTCCAGCCAATACCCCTCCACAGTCCCCTCTGATAATCAGAGGGATACCGGGAGGAGTTTGTCAGGTATCAGCCGCCGACCAGACTGGTCGACGTTGCCCGGGGTGCACCACGAGGAGGTTCCTGACACGCACCCCAAACTCGCACCCCAACCTAACCTAACCTAACCTAACCTTTTTTTTTTTTTTTTTTTTTTTTTTTTACGTGGGGAAATCCTGCATGGATCCGCCTCCCGAGCCGGGCAGCTCGAGAGGGGTATGTCAGACTCTTACTGACTAAACCCCACGGTGTTCTCCACACACCTATGTGGCCGGGGAGCAGGAAATGCTGAAGCAATAACTTCCACTCAACCCGGCAGGTGTCAGCCCCTCATGAGGGGCCTCTTCCTTCGGTCTGAGGGGTCGGATGATTGGACACCCTCTGACGAACCGTCGAGGGGCGCATCGAACACAGATGCGCCTCGCCTCGGGCCTGTACACTAACTGCAAGGGCGAAGGACGTGCCCGCGTCCAACGCCCGCAGGCCTTATTTACGGCGGCTGTAGGTCATCCCTGACCCGTCGCCGCCGTACGGTTCGTCGACCGCGGGAGGGGAGCTGTGATGCCTGCTCCCTCTCCCTCTCCGCCGCCTCCTTAGTGAGCAGAACGTCCTCGCAGAATGAGGCGACGGAGTTCCATCCGGTCTCGCTTCGACCATGGACTTCACAACAGTCGAGAGCGAGAGATCCAGGCCAATCACCGCGACGAGCTCGCGGCGTGGCGTTTCCCAGGCGGGACATTCTTCGAGGGTGTGCTGCGTGGTGTCCCTCGCACAGCCACAATGGTGGCACCCTGCAGTCGGTTCCCGGCCTATACGACACAACCTTTTTTTTTTTTTTTTTTTTTTTTACGTGGGGAAATCCTGCATGGATCCGCCTCCCGAGCCGGGCAGCTCGAGAGGGGTATGTCAGACTCTTACTGACTAAAACTCACGGTGTACCATCGGCCGCCATAGTGGGGCGCGCGGGCACTGCGGTTGCAATCTGCCGCAACGCCCCGGCGGCCGGCCCCAATCGGGCCCCGGCGCTAAAGAGAGACAGTCTGGTACAACCCCAACTGTCTCCCAGACGGCTGAGCCAGTGCAATGGGAAGACGGGCCCCCCGACCCGTCTCCCCTGGTCCAGCAAGGACAGAGGAAAGAGGCGGTTAAACACCCCCACCTACTGCCATCGTCTACGCTCAAACCCCTAAGGGGGTCTTGGCGCTGCAGGCGCTCTCCCCGTCTTTTGGACGGGTGGCCTACATTTCGCCCCTCCCATGAAATGTTTCGCCTGCCTTCCGGCGTCGGCACACAGGGCACAGTGCAGCTTTGCAGCTGTGCACTCTTGCGCCTTGTGGCCAGGTTGTCCACAACGGAAGCAAAGGCCTCCCCTATCAACTGCCGAAGGGCATGTGGCGCGGGTATGGCCACGTCCCAGACACCTGAAACATCTCAAAGGCCCCCCTTGCAGGAGACGGACGCGTGCCATACTCCAGCCAACAAGGAGACGACCTAACTGCACCAATGTCTGGCAGCGGCGACTGGGAGTGACAAGTGAATTGCGCCATTGCCTCTCCCGTAGGGACGTATCTCACCAGCCCTAATAAGGGTTGGCTCGCAACCGCCTTTAGCCGCCGCTGCCGCTACGACTTCATGCGCCGAGACGGAATCCTCCAATCCAATGATTCGGATGTCTGCTCTTTTAATGGGCCTTGCCACTGTGGCTACATCTGCCATAATCTCACTTAGCTTTAGGGCTAATTGATCGCCTGCTCTACTCCCGGGCACCCGGTATCTCAATAATACGGCTGCCCGAGGCAGTACACCGAATAGATATTTTATCGATCCCCAGGTCAGACAAAGGGAGACGGTCCCGTGCTCTAAGTAAAGCCTCACTATACGATAGCCCCTCCGCCACAGCCTCAGGCCGCAGTGCAAGGAGCACTGCAGCAGCGCGGTGCCGAAGGAAGCTTAGGCTTGGGCTTGGGCCCAGGCATTCCCTTATGAGTGGAAATCACCCCCGCAGTAGCCTTCAGATTCGATGAGGCCTTTTCCTTCTTTTTCCGTCGCTTGGCTACGGTCGTCCATCCCGATCCAGCTCCAGCCTGATCTTGGGCAGGAGCAGCAGGCAAGGCCTCCTGTGGATGGACTGTCGTCGTCACATCAGGGATGGGCATCGAAGCCTTAGGCTTTGCAGCTTTGGACCTCGCGGCCTTTCGTCCTACAGGCTGAGATCCAGAAGGACCAGGAGCCAACCTCTGTCCGCACCTAAGGGCGGGCGGACCACTTCGGAGGGTGGAAGACGATCGTCCAGACGTGCGGATATCATCTCCCCTAACGACAGCCGGAGAGATCTCTCCATCCTGTCCATGTATCCATCTAGCACCTTGAGCAGTGTCTTTGGCAGGATATCTGTCACTTCGCTGGACAACTCCAGATCCACCTGCGGTGAAGCCTGAGGTAACACCTGTGGCAATGGTGACGGTGACGGAGGTGGACACTCCACCCGAACACGTAACGACGCAAGTTCCGCCCTCAGCTCCTCGACTTCACGACGCAGCCTCCCCGTCTCACGGCGCAGGAGAAGATTCTCTGAAGTCACCGTGCGCGTAAGAGCGGTGGCCGTTACTTCTCGCAGAGTCCATGCTGCTTCTTTGAGCGATTTGATGTAGGTACCCTTGAGGTTGCCAGATCTTTTGGAACCTCAAGGATCTCATCAACATTCTCCGTCGCAAGAGCCCTCAGACTATCAGGGTCGAGTAACTCAATTCCCTCGAGCACTCCTACATCGGCGCTTTCCGACGGCTCATCCTTGATCGGTGTGGCAATAGCACAGTCATGTGACCCACCGGCCTTTCCAGCTTTCGTTGCACGAGTCGAACCCTTGTCACGGGATCTCCCTCTCCCCGCTGTCGAGACTTTGGCAGGAGGGATCTCCACCACAGCTACCTCGTCTCCATCGTCAGCTAGCGACCGCTTCCTACCATCCAAACTAGTCGTTGAGATCGACTTCTCAAAACTGTCCGTCCAATGTCGAACCGAGAATTTGTCCAACGACGGATTTCTCTCCACCGAAACGATAGGCAAATCAGTTTTCCGTTGTTCATGTGCCAAAGTCGTGTTATTTTTAAAAGAACTACGCAGAATTCTGCCCCCCCCAGAAGACGCGGGGCAGCCCGAGCTAGGCTCGGGGGAGGGATTCTCCAGCTCCTGAGGAGCTGGTACCCTCCTGGGGTAATGATTTTTTAAATTTTGCGTCCATATTAACTCCCTTAACCGTCAAGTTTGCGGTACGCCTGCCGGGACCGGTATAAAAGTTACCGATCCCGCCAGCCGCTGTCCGGAACTGGGCCCTTGAGGCTCAAATTGAGCCCTCATCGGCCCCAGCCCGGTACTGGGTGCGCCGCGCACATGCCACACCCAGGAGCTTTTAATGGCCCTCCAGCCAATACCCCTCCACAGTCCCCTCTGATAATCAGAGGGATACCGGGAGGAGTTTGTCAGGTATCAGCCGCCGACCAGACTGGACGACGTTGCCGGGGTGCGCACCACGAGGAGGTTCCTGACACGCACCCCAAGGAACCCCACCCCTAACCTAACCTAACCTAACCTAACCTAACCTAACCTTTTTTTTTTTTTTTTTTTTTTTTTTTAACGTGGAGAAACCCGTCATGGGTACACACTCGCCGGGGGGACGAGTGGTTATGTGAGACTCCTACTCACTAAAACTCCACGGTGTACCATCGGCCGCCATAGTGGGACGCGCGGGCACTGCGGTTGCAATCGGCCGCGGCGCCCCGGCGGCCGGCCCCAGTCGGGCCCCGGCGCTAAAGAGAGACAGTCTGGTACAACCCCAACTGTCTCCCAGACGGCTGAACCAGTGCAATGGGAAGACGGCCCCCCGACCCGTCTCCCCTTGGTTCAGCAAGGGCGGAAGAAGGAGGCGAGTGAACCGCCCCCTTACCACCCAACGTCTACGCACCCCCCTACAGAGGTGGTGGAGCAGGCGGTGCCTTCTCTCTTTTCAGGGGGCCTACATTGGACGCCCCCCATGTAATGCTCCGCCGGCCTTCCGGCGTCGGCACACAAGGCACAGTGCAGCTTCTCAGCAACGCATTCTTGTGCCTTGTGGCCAGCATGCCCACAGCGGAAGCATAGTGCTCCCCTATCAATTTCCGACGAGCAGAAGGGCCGTGCATGGCCCACCTCCAGGCACCTAAAGCACCTGAACGCTTTGTTTTTCAGAAGCTTCACGCGTACCGTACTCCACCCGATGAGGAGTCTTTTTGCCACCACTAGTGCTCTGGCAGCGGCTACAGGGAGCGCCAGATGGATGGTTCCACTGCCTCTCCCATAAGTGCGTATTACTCCGGCTTTTATTAGGGCCGCCTCACACCCACCCTTCGCAGCCGCCGCCAATACCACCTCATTAACTGTCACCGATTCCTCCAGCCCGACAAGGCGCACTCCAACTCTTTTGATAGGCGTCGTCACAGAGGCCCCTTCCCCTAAAGCCTCCTGAAGTTGCCGAGCCAACCAGCGGCCTTCTCCGCACCCCTGTCACCAGGTATCTCTAGGATCCTAGATCCAGTAGCTGTGGGCTTCAAGGCTAGGTTCTCTATGCCCAATTCCTCCAGATTAACCCGGTCCTTTGCTCTCATAAGAACCGCTAAATAGCTATCTCCCCCGCCAAAGCCTCAGGCTGCAGTGTAATGAGCACTGCAGCCGAGCGCGGAGCCGTGGGAAGCTTTACTTTCGGCTTGGTCCCAGGTTCTCTTCCAGGATGGGTAGCAGCCTCATTCTTATTAACCGTCGGATCCACAGAAGAGGGCTTCTTTTTGCCTTTCCGGCGACGTGTCACAGTTGACCACTCCGCGTCAGCTATTGTCAAGTCCGGAGCTGGGCTGATGAAAGGAGTGAGACCGTTCTATGCCCAAAGGTTGTTCGGCTGTCCTTGTATCCTTAGCCTGAGGCTTAGGTATAGGCACTACTGACTTCGGTCCTGCGGTTTTAGATCTTCCTGGCCTGGATGGCGCTGGACCAGAAGCAAATTTTTTGTCCGCGGCTAAAGCGGGGACGGACCACCGGAGCGGGAAGAAGGCGATCCTCTATGGCCTCCAGGCGGGCGGATATAACCTCCCCAAGGGAGACCCGGAGCGAACGTTCCATAAGTTCCATCTTGCCCACCATCGCTTCTAGCAACACCTGCTGCAGATCCTGCGGCAGAGTCTCCTGCTGACGACTTGAAGGCTTCAATTGTGGCTGTGTCTTGGATGGTAGAGGTGCAGTCTGCGACCCACACGCAATGTAGCAATGTCCGCCTTAAGTTCGGCTACCTCCTCGCGGAGTTTCCGCGTCTCTCTTCGGAGAAGGAGTGTTTCCTCCGTCACTGTGCGTGTAAGCGCAGTTGAAGTGACCTCCTGAAGGGTCCTCGCAGCCTCCTTGAGCTCCTTCACACACATGTACCCTTGAGGTTGGTAGACTTTTTACAAACCTCAAGGATTTTTGAAACCTTATCAGAGGCCAAAGCCCTCAACCTTTCTGGGTCAAGGGTCTCAATGTCCTCAATAATCTCTAAAACACCTGTTTCAATTGTGGAACCAGCTTGTGACTTGGATAGGGGAGAATCCTGTGACGTATCACCAGATACTCTCGCATGCGTCAATCCCGCAGCGGAGCCGGGTCAAAGGTTTTACCCCTGCGCGCCGTAGTGACCTTGTTGGGAGGGGGGGATTCCACCTCACCTGCACCGGCGTCATCTAAGAAGGTCCTCTTTCTACAGTCAACACCAGCGAACGTCGTAAAACTACTGGAACCGCCTCCGGTCCAGTGCTTTATAGAAAATCGGTCAAGCGCCGAATCTCTCTCTAGGACCACACATGGTTCATTAGTTGCCGTTTTCGTCGCCAAAGTCGTCGTTTTGGTATGATCAGTTGTCAATTCGCTCGCCAAAGTTGTCGTGGTTTTCTTTCTATCGTGCAAAATTCTGCCCCCCCCAGAAGACGTGGGGCAGCCCGAGCTAGGCCCGGGGAGGGATTCTCCCTTTCGGGTACCCTCCTGGGTAATATATTTTTAAATTTTGCCTTATCCATTCTGTCGTTTCCCTCCCGTCTGTTTGCGGTACGCCTGCCGGGACCGGTATGAAAACAACCAATCCCGCCAGCCGCTGTCCGGTACTGGGCCCTTGGGGCTCAAACTGAGCCCTCATCGGCCCCAGCCCGGTACTAGGTGCGCCGCGCACATGCCACACCCAGGAGCTTTTAAGGGCCCTCCAGCCGGCGCTCCTCCACAGTCCCCTCTGATAAGCAGAGGAGTACCGGGAGGAGCGCGTCAGGTATCAGCCGCCTACCAAACTGGTCGACGTTGCCCGGGGTGCACCACGTGGAGGTTCCTGACACGCACCCCAACCTAACTAACCTAACCTTTTTTTTTTTTTTTTTTTTTTTTTTTTACGTGGAGAAAACCGTCATGGGTACACACCCGCCGGGGGGGACGAGTGGTTATGTGAGACTCCTACTCACTAAAACTCCACGGTGTACCATCGGCCGCCATAGCGGGACGCGCGGGCACTGCGGTTGCAATCTGCCGCGACGCCCCGGCGGCCGGCCCCAGTCGGGCCCCGGCGCTAAAGAGAGACAGTCTGGTACAACCCCAACTGTCTCCCAGACGGCTGAACCAGTGCAATGGGAAGACGGGCCCCCCGACCCATCTCCCCTTGGTCCAGCAAGGGCAGAGGAAAGAGGCGGTTAAGCACCTCCACCTACTGCCCATCGTCTACGCTAAGCACCTACGGAATAAGATGTAGGTGCTGGTGCTGCCCCTCTTTTTGCCTTGGTTGGCGGTCTGCAACTGACGCCCCCCATAAAATGACCAGCTGGCCTTCCAGCATCGGCACACAAGGCACAGCGAAGCTTTTCAGCTCCACACTCCAGCGCCTTGTGTCCCAGCTGCCCACATCTAAAGCATAGAGCCCCCCTGTCGGTTGTTGACGGGCACAGCGGCCGAGTGTGGCCCAAACCATGCACTTAAAACAGCGCAAGGGCCTACGTTCCAGAAGGTGGACTCGGGCCGCACTCCAACCGACAAGGAGGCGTCCAGCCTCAACCAAGGTTCTGGCTGCATCAACTGGTACAGCCAAATGAATTGCACCCATACCGCAATTATTATTTCGGCGAATTTCACCTGCCCTTATGAGGGTCGACTCGCATCCCCCTATAGCCGCCGTAGCTGCGACTACCTCCTCCCTGGATACAGAGTCATCCAGGCCAACGATGCGAACATTTACTCTCTTAACGGGCCTATCAATTAAGGCAACGTCCGCCAACGCTGACTGGAGACTCTGTGCCAGTTTGTCGGCTTGCTCCGCCCCTTGGCTTCCAGGAATTTCTATAATTCTAGATCCCGTTTTGGTCTCTCGAAACAGGAAGTCTTCAATTCCTAGAGCCGTCAGGTTGACGGCTGACCTCGCCCTAAGGAGGGCGTCCTTGTAGCTCACTCCCCGAGCCAAAGCCTCAGGCTGGAGAGTAAAAACCACTGCAGCCGAGCGTGGACTCGGGGGGAGCTTCACCTTATTCATCGTCGGGCGGGAGGGAGCAACTTTCGCAGCCGCCGCCACCGCCAACTTCTTTTTCTTCCTTTTCCTGCGCCGGATCACTTTCGTCCAAGTCGCTTCAATATCTGGAGCCGTAGCCGGAGTCGGGTCAGGTATCAATTCGCAGACCATGCCAGGGACAGACTCCTGTGATTGTGTTGCCGCTATAGTAGCAGCACGAGGTGCTGTCGTGGGCTTATTTTCAGCCGGCTTCTTCTTGGCCCTGGAAGTCTTCTTTGGGCCTCCTATAGGTCCAGTTTCCTCCGTCCTTCTATCCGCAGCCAAGGGCGGCGGACGAACTACCCCTGCAGGGGGAAGACGGTCATCCAGTCGAGCCGTTATCATTTCCCCGAAAGACAACCGGAGAGCACGCTCCATGTCGTCCATTCGGACCGTCATTGCCTCTAGCAAAACTTGCGGAAGGACTTCCGGCTCTCGGTGAGGGCCCTCTGGCTGTGCCTGCGACACTGGCACTGGTGGAACAGTCTTCACCTTGCCACGGAGAGTGGCGAGTTCCACCCTTAACTCAGTTGTCTCTTCGCGGAGCTTTCGTACCTCGCGACGGAGGATGAGTGTTTCTTCCTCAACCGTGCGAGTTAGCGCGCGTGGCTGTGACCTCATGTAGGGTCCTAGCAGCCTCCTTTAGAGTTTTGATACAAGTACCCTTGAGGTTGCCAGATATCCTGGCAATCTCAAGGATAGCTTTAACCCTGCTCGTAGCCAGAGCCCTCAGTCGCTCCGGGTCGAGGGTCTCTATATCCAGAGGTGGCTCCTCGTCCTTCCCCGCTGTATCATTACCACCTGAACCTGTCCGGCGGGATTGGGCTCACCTGACACATCCGCTCCTACAGGGGCACTCTTTGACCTCGTAGAATTGCCCCGGCCGCGTGCCTTACCCCTTCGGGCCGTTGGAATCTTGCAGGGAGAAGCTTCCACTCCATCCCACAAACACTATCGACGAAGTGTGACCGCTTCCTACAGTCACTTGGCAAAGTCATACAGCCACTGGAGCTGCCAGACCAGTGCTGGATCGTAAATTGTTCCAAAGAAGGATCCCGCTCCAGGACCACAGAGGGTCTACCAGATAATCGGTTATCCCTAGCCAAAGTCGCAGGTTTAGCAGATTCAGTCGTCAGATTGCAAGCCTTTGTTGTCGTGGGTTTTTTCGAATCTAGCAAAACTTTGCCCCCCCCAGAAGACGCGGGGCAGCCCGAGCTAGGCTCGGGGAGGATTCTCCAGCGGAGCTGGTACCCTCCTGGGGTAATTTCTTTTTAGATTTTGCCTTATTCATTCTTTTAATCTTTCATCCGTCAGTTTGCGGTACGCCTGCCGGGACCGGTATAAAAGCTACCGATCCCGCCAGCCGCTGTCCAGAACTGGGCCCTTGGGACTCATATTGAGTCCTCATCGGCCCCAGCCCGGTACTGAGTGCGCCGCGCACATGCCACACCCAGGAGCTTTTATCGGCCCTCCAGCCGGCGCCCCTCCATAGTCCCCTCTGATAAGCAGAGGGATACCAGGAGGAGCGCGTCAGAAATTAGCCGCCAACCAAATGATAACCTAACCTAACCTAACCTAACCTAACCTAACCTTTTTTTTTTTTTTTTTTTTTTTTTTTTTTTTTTAACGTGGAGAAACCCGTCATGGGTACACACCCGCCGGGGAGACGAGTGGTTATGTGAGACTCCTACTCACTAAAACTCCACGGTGTACCATCGGCCGCCATAGTGGGGCGCGCGGGCAATGCGGTTGCAATCTGCCGCGTCGCCCCGGCGGCTGGCCCCAGTCGGGCCTCGGCGCTAAAGAGAGACAGTCTGGTACAACCCCAACTGTCTCCCAGACGGCTGAACCAGTGCAATGGGAAGACGGACCCCCCGACCCGTCTCCCCTTGGTCCAGCAAGGGCAGAGGAAGGAGGCAAAAGCGCCCCCCCTTCTACCCAACGTCTACGCTAACCTCTGCTGAGGTATTTGGCATCGGCGGCGCCTTGCCCTTGGTGGCCGGCGCCTGCAGCTAGCTCCTCCCATTTGGTGGCCAGACGGGCTCCCAGCATCGGCACAAACAGCACAGTGATGCTTTTCAGTACACTGCAACGCTTTGTGTCGGGCAACCCGCACCGGAAGCATAAGCTTCCCGGTCGACAGTCGACGGACAGAGTGGGCGCGTGTGGCCCACACCCATGCACTTAAAACAGCGCATGGGCCCACCCTCCAGGAGGCGCACACGCGCCGCACTCCACCCGACCAGGAGACGACCTGCCTCCACCAAACTTCTTGCAGCGGTAGCTGGAAGCGATAAGTGTACCGCTCCCATGCCCCTGCTATAGGCTCGTATGGGCCCAGCTCTGATAAGAGCTTGCTCACAGCCAGCCTTCGCTGCTGCAGCCGCCACGACCTCATCGACCATAACTGACTCGTCAAGGCCTATAATCCTCACGTTGGCTTTTTTAATGGGCCGGGCCACTGTGGCCACATCTCCTATTAGCTCACGGAGCTGTTGAGCCAGCTTTTCAGCCTGCTCTGATCCCCGCGCACCAGGGATTTCGATAAGCCGTGACCCTGATGCAGTGGGCCGAAGCGAAATCTTCTCTATTCCCAATTCGGCCACCTCAATTCGGTCCCGCGCCTTAGTGAGGGCATCCAAGTAAGTCAGTCCTCCCGCCAACGCCTCAGGCTGCAGTGTAATCACAACTGCAGCCGAGCGTGGCTTCGAGGGAAGCTTGACACTTGATCTCTTCTTCTTTTCCTTCGGCGTTTTCCCGCCTTTAGCAGGAGCCAATCCCGCGGACGCCGCTGGCGCCTTTGCACGTTTTTTACGTCGGCCGCGACGGGACACCGTCGTCCAAACCTCTTCATTGGACTCCGTAGATACCTGAGGAGGAGCAGAGACCGAAGCAGTAGGCTCGGCCAGCTCCATTCTCAGGGGATGTTCGTCCACAGGCGCAAAGCCAGATCCAGCCACTTTATTCTTATTTCCCGATTTTTTAGCCCTTGAAGGCTTGAGCGTAGCGGGACCCGGAGCAGTCTGTCTGTCCGCAGCTAGAGGAGGGCGGATCACAGTGGCGGGTAGGAGGCGGTCATCCAAGGCCTCTATGCGGGCGGTAATTACCTCCCCCATTGACAGCCGGAGGGACCGCTCCATCCTCGTCATGTGCTCCGCCATCGCATCCATTACCACCTGCATCAGAGACTCCTGCCCCTGGCTTACCGGCAGCTCTTGCGTCGGTGGCGCAGGCAAAACTTCCACCCGACCGCGTAACGAGGAGAGCTCCGCCTTGAGTTCATCAATCTCCCGACGGAGCCTCCACGTCTCGCGCCGTAGAACAAGCGTCTCCTGCACCACCGTACGCTGAGTGAGCTGTGGCGGTGACCTCTTGGAGGGTCCACGCTGCCTCCTTCAGTTTTTTAACCATCGTACCCTTGAGGTTGCCAGATTTCTTGGCAACCTCAAGGATCACGTCAACCTTTTCGTTTGCGAGGATCCGCAACCTGTCGGGATCGAGGTGCTCTATGCCCTCAAGGACCCCCACATCGGCAAAGGCCCCAGCCTCATCCGCAGAAACACCGGCTTCATCCACAACTCCGTCCTCAGCAGAGCTTGTCAACCCAGGAAGGGGACAATCCTGCGGCGCCACACCCATCACGTGCGCTCGCCCTGCGGAGGAGCCCAATTCACGTACTTTGCCCCTACGGGCTGTCGTAAACTTGCTGGGAGGGGTTTCCTCCCGGTCCGTATCAGCCTTGCCTATAGCACGCGGACGCTTTCTGTCGGCAGCATGCACCGGCCCTAAGCCCACAGAGTCATCTGACCAATGCCTGACGGCGAAATTATCGAGCGAGGGATCCCGCTCAATCCTCACGATAGGCACAACATTCCCTTGATGTGAAGCCGTAGTCGTCATTTGGTTCGTACAATCGGTTGTTCTTAAACTAGCCCTGGTCGTCTTTTTCTTTTCCTGAATCGCGCAAAACTTTGCCCCCCCCAGAGAACGTGGGGCAGCCCGAGCTATGCTCGGGAAGGGATTCTCCAGCGGAGCTGGTACCCTCCTGGGGTAATAACTGTTTGGGTTTTGCATCCATCATTACCTCCCTTAAACCGTCAGTTTGCGGTACGCCTGCCGGGAACGGTATAAAAGCTACCGATCCCGCCAGCCGCTGTCCGGAACTGGGCCCTTGGGGCTCAAATTGAGCCCTCATCGGCCCCAGCCCGGTACTGGGTGCGCCGCGCACATGCCACACCCAGGAGCTTTTTACGGCCCTCCAGCCGGCGCCCCTCCACAGTCCCTCTGATAAGCAGGGGGTACCGGGAGGAGCGCGTCAGGTATCAGCCGCCGACCAGAATGGTCGACGTTGCCCGGGGTGCACCACGGGGAGGTTCCTGACATCGCACCCCAAACCTAACTTTTTTTTTTTTTTTTTTTTTTTTTTTTTAACGTGGAGAAACCCTTCATGGGTACACACTCGCCCGGGGGGACGAGTGGTTATGTGAGACTCCTACTCACTAAAACTCCACGGTGTACCATCGGCCGCCATAGTGGGACGCGCGGGCACTGCGGATGCAATCTGCCGCGACGCCCCGGCGGCCGGCCCCAGTCGGGCCCCGGCGCTATAGAGAGACAGTCTGGTACAACCCCAACTGTCTCCCAGACGGCTGAGCCAGTGCAATGGGAAGACGGGCCCCCCGACCCGTCTCCCCTTGGTTCAGCAATGGTGAAGGAAGGAGGCGAAAAACACTCCCTCCTAACACCCAACGTCTACGCTACCCCCCCTACGGATGTGGTGGTGCAGGCGGTGCCCTTCCTCTCTTTTCAGGGGGCCTACATTGGGCGCCCCCCATGTAGTGCCCCGCCGGCCTTCCGGCGTCGGCACACAAGGCGCAGTGCAGCTTTTCAGCAGTGCACGCTTGCGCCTTGTGGC
This sequence comes from Saturnia japonica, assembly GCA_033032175.1. Lineage (NCBI taxonomy): Eukaryota > Metazoa > Arthropoda > Insecta > Lepidoptera > Saturniidae > Saturnia > Saturnia japonica. The sequence continues at coordinate 21,639 of CM065332.1, forward strand.
CAGGCTCTCCGCATCGGAAGCACAGTGCTCCTCTATTGACCGCCGTTGATGAGCAGAGCGGACGCGTGTGGCCTACCTCCATGCAGCGGTAACACCGCATGGGCCCACCCTCCAGGAGGCGCACACGAGCCGCACTCCACCCGACAAGGAGGCGACCCGCCTCCACCACCACCTTGGCAGCGGCTACAGGTAACGCAAGATGGACTGCGCCGCTGCCCCTGCCATAGGTGTTAATAGAGCCAGCCCTGATAAGAGCTGGCTCACAACTCCCCTTAGTCGCTGCAGCCGCAACGACTTCCTCCACCGAGACGGATTCATCCAGTCCTATGACTCGGATATGGGCCCTTTTAACGGGCCGAGCCACCACAGCCAACCCCGACAACTCTTCCTGGAGGCGCTCCGCCAGCCTATCGGCTTGCTCCGAACTTTGATCCCCCGAATCTCTATGATCCTGGATCCAGTGGCAGAGGGGCGCCACGAGAAATCCTCTATACCGAGCTCTGCCATACTCACTCGGTCCCTCGCTTCTAAAAGAGCGTCCTTATAGCTAAATCCCTCCGCCACAGCTCCCGGCTGCAGCGTAATAACAACCGCAGCCGAGCGCGGTGCCGAAGGAAGTTTCGCTTTGGGCTTAGGCTTAGACCTAGGCCCACCTCCAGTCAGGGCAGTAGCTGCAGTCCTCGGAGCCTTAGCGGGCTTCTTGGCGGGCTTTTTATGCCGACGTCGACGACGAACCACAGTGGTCCACTGCTCCTCAGGCGCTACCACAGGAGCAGAAGCAGGGGCGGAAGCAGGCAGTGGGACCCAGTCCACTCCCATAGGACTGTCAGACACAGCAGAGGTAGGCCTAGGCGTCTTGGGTCCCGCAGTTTTAGCCTTTGCAGGCTTAGATTTTGTAGGCCCGGTAGTCACCTTACGGTCTGCTGCCAAAGGCGGGCGGACTACCCTGGCGGGCAGAAGGCGATCTTCTATCGCCTCTATCTGGGCAGACATAGCCTTACCCAACGACACCCGGAGGGACCGCTCCATTTGCGTCATGTTTTCCGCCAATACTTTGACCAAGCCCTGCGGTAGGGCTTGCTCCTCCTGACTAGGAGTCTCTGGAAGTAGCACTACTGGTGGAGGCGGTGTCTTCGCGATGGTACGTAGAGCAGCGAGCTCCGCCTTCAGCTCAGCCACCTCATCGCGCAGCTTCCGCGTCTCTCGACGCAAAAGCAGAGTTTCCTCCTCCACTGTGCGCGTGAGCGCTGTCGAAGTAATCTCCTGAAGAGTCCTAGCTGCCTCCTTAAGTGCTTTAACGCACGTACCCTTGAGGTTACCAGAAACTTTACATACCCCAAGGATTGTGTCCACTTTACTATCCGCCAGAGCCCTCAGGCTCTCAGGATCAAGAGCTTCAATGTCAAGAGGCGTCTCTACAGATGTCTTCTGCAGAGCGTCACTGCGGACAGTGGAGCCGCGGTCACTCGAACCACCCGCTCCTCCAGGGACGCTCGTTGACCTAGGTGGCCCACCTCGATCACGTGCTCTTCCTCGTTGAGCCGTGGTAATTTTACTGGGAGTAGCCTCCACCACATTAACTCCAGGTTTCATCACCGTGTGACCGCTTCCTCTGTGCCACATCACCCAATGCAATGTTATCTGTCTCGCTACTTGAGCTCTCTCTCCAGTGTCTAATCGAAAACCGGTCAAGCGAGGGATTCCTCTCAAGCCGCACAGTAGGCCTTTCAGTGTCCAGTCTTTTATCCAAAGTCGTCATTTTAGTAGCAGGATCAGTTATCCGTGTACTTGCCGAGGTCGTGGGTTCTTCAGAATCGCGCAAAATTTTGCCCCCCCCAGAGAACGTGGGGCAGCCCAAGCTATGCTTGGGGAGGGATTCTCCCTTGCGGGTACCCTCCTGGGGTAGTTTACTTTTTAACCTTGCGGAATCCATCATCAATACCATTATCGTCAGTTTGCGGTACGCCTGCCGGGACCGGTATAAAAGCAACCGATCCCGCCAGCCGCTGTCCGGAACTGGGCCCTTGGGCTCAAATTGAGCCCTCATCGGCCCCAGCCCGGTACTGGGTGCGCCGCGCACATGCCACACCCAGGAGCTTTTAATGGCCCTCCAGCCAATACCCCTCCACAGTCCCCTCTGATAATCAGAGGGATACCGGGAGGAGTTTGTCAGGTATCAGCCGCCGACCAACTGGTCGACGTTGCCCGGGGTGCACCACGAGGAGGTTCCTGACACGCACCCCACCCCAAACCTTTTTTTTTTTTTTTTTTTTTTTTTTAACGTGGAGAAAACCTTCATGGGTACACACCCGCCCGGGGGGACGAGTGGTTATGTGAGACTCCTACTCACTAAAACTCCACGGTGTACCATCGGCCGCCATAGCGGGACGCCGCGGGCAATGCGGTTGCAATCGGCCGCGACGCCCCGGCAGCCGGCCCAAGTCGGGCCCCGGCGCTAAAGAGAGACAGTCTGGTACAACCCCAACTGTCTCCCAGACGGCTGAACCAGTGCAATGGGGGAAGACGGGCCCCCCGACCCGCCCTCCCTTGGTTCAGCAAGGTAGAGGTGTAGGAAGATGGACGGTCTCCCACCTCTACCTTTCCGTCTGCGCTCGACCTTCCCCAGGTCCAGGTGCAGCTGGTTGAGCTCCGCTTTTAGCTTTTGTGGGTGGCTTGCAGGCAGCACCCCCCATATAATGCTCTGCCGGCCTACCTGCATCGGCACACAAGGCACAGCGCAGCTTTTCAGCTGTGCACTGTTGTGCCTTGTGGCCAGCAAGCCCGCAGCGGAAGCACAGAGCTCCCCTGTCTTTATCTGACGAGCAGAGGGGCCTGGTATGGCCCACGTCTAGGCACCTAAAGCACCGGAAAATCTTATTCTCAAGGAGCCGGACGCGTGCCGAACTCCACCCGACGAGGAGTCGTTTGGATTCCACTAGCACTTTGGCAGCAACGACAGGGAGCGACAGATGGATTGCTCCATTGCCTCTTCCATAGGCACGTATTTCTCCGGCCTTAATTAGGGCCGGATCACACCCAGCCTTCGTCGCCGCTGCCGCTACCACCTCGTCAACCGACACAGAGTCCTCAAGTCCGACAAGGCGCACTCCAACTCTCCTAATAGGTCTCGTCACGGTTGCGACTTCCACCAGTGCTTCTTGGAGCTTCTGAGCCAATTCGTCGGCCCTCTCCGAGCTACGGTCGCCAGGGATTTCAAGGATCCTAGATCCTGTGGCTGAGGTCCGCAGTGATAGATCTTCTATCCCTAAATCCGACAGATTGACCCGGTCCTTTGCCTTCAAAAAAGCCGCCGCATAGCTAACTCCTCCTGCTACAGCCTCCGGCTGCAGTGTAATTTGCACTGCAGCCGTGCGCGGCGTTCTAGGGAACCTAGCTTTAGGTTTTGAAGCAGGTGCATTTCCAGAACGGGCAGTGGCTACTTTTGGAGCTACCGTTGGAGCTACACAAGAAGACTTCTTCTTGGCTTTTCGGCGACGGCGACGGGTCACAGTTGACCACTCCGCGTCAGCTGTCGTCCGATCCGGAACAGGGGCAGAGGTAGAAGGTAAGACCCATTCCATGCCCAAGGATTGATCGGCTGTTCTCGCAACCTTAGCACTAGGCTTCGGTGCAGGCACTGTAGGCTTCGGTCCCGCTGGTTTTACTAGCCTGGACGCCACAGGACCAGAAGCTGGTTTTTTGTCCGCGGCCAAAGCGGGGCGGACCACGGAGCGGGAAGGAGCCGGTCCTCTATGGCCTCCAGGCGGGCGGATATAACCTCCCCAAAGGAGACACGGAGCGACCTCTCCAAAACCTCCATCTGGCCCATCATTGCTTCTACCATCTGACTGGTAGGTTCCAACTGCGGCTGTGGCTCTGGTGGTAGAGGTGCAGCCTGCGCCTTGCCACGCAATGCAGCAATATCCGCCTTTAGTTCGGCTACCTCCTCGCGGAGTTTCCGCGTCTCTCTGCGGAGAAGAAGTGTTTCCTCCGTCACTGTGCGTGTGAGCGCAGTTGCAGTGATCTCCTGGAGAGTTCTCGCAGCCCTCCTTGAGATCCTCACATACGTACCCTTGAGATTGGTAGACTTCTTACTGATCTCAAGGATTTTTGAAACTTTATCGGCCGCCAAAGCCCTCAGACTATCTGGATCAAGGGTCTCGACATCCTCCACAACCTCGTAAACATCTGCCCCCTTTGGAGCCTCACCAGCAACTGTCTCACGTGTCAACTCTGCAGAGCAGCCGGGGTCTCGCTTCTTACCCCTCCCAGCAGTCGAAACTTTGCTCGGGGGTGTTTCCACCTCAAACACACCCGCTTCACCAGCTTTAAACGGCCGCTTTCTGGTGTCAACTGACACAGTCTCCATACCGGAGCGTTCTCCCAGTGCTTGATGGCAAATTTATCAAGCCTCAAGTCCTTGTCGAGCCTTATAAAAGGCGTTTCAATGTTCCTTATACGCGAAGCCAAGGTCGTATCGTCATGAGAATCAGCAGTCCGGTTACTTGCTAAGGTCGTCGTTTTCTTACTACGCAAAACTTTGCCCCCCCCAGAGAACGCGGGGCAGCCCGAGCCAGGCTCGGAGAGGGATTCTCCAGCTCCTGAGGAGCTGGTACCCTCCTGGGGGTAATAACTTCTTTGGTTTTGCCTCCATCCTTATCTCCTTCTACCGTCGTCAGTTTGCGGTACGCCTGCTCCCCTTGGTCCAGCAAGGAACCCCACCCTTTTTTTTTTTTTTTTTTTTTTTTTTAACGTGGAGAAACCCGTCATGGGTACACACCCGCCCGGGGGGACGAGTGGTTATGTGAGACTCCTACTCACTAAAACTCACGGTGTACCATCGGCCGCCATAGTGGGGCGCGCGGGCACTGCGGTTGCAATCTGCCGCAACGCCCCGGCGGCCGGCCCCAATCGGGCCCCGGCGCTAAAGAGAGACAGTCTGGTACAACCCCAACTGTCTCCCAGACGGCTGAGCCAGTGCAATGGGAAGACGGGCCCCCCGACCCGTCTCCCCTGGTCCAGCAAGGACAGAGGAAAGAGGCGGTTAAACACCCCCACCTACTGCCATCGTCTACGCTCAAACCCCTAAGGGGGTCTTGGCGCTGCAGGCGCTCTCCCCGTCTTTTGGACGGGTGGCCTACATTTCGCCCCTCCCATGAAATGTTTCGCCTGCCTTCCGGCGTCGGCACACAGGGCACAGTGCAGCTTTGCAGCTGTGCACTCTTGCGCCTTGTGGCCAGGTTGTCCACAACGGAAGCAAAGGCCTCCCCTATCAACTGCCGAAGGGCATGTGGCGCGGGTATGGCCACGTCCCAGACACCTGAAACATCTCAAAGGCCCCCCTTGCAGGAGACGGACGCGTGCCATACTCCAGCCAACAAGGAGACGACCTAACTGCACCAATGTCTGGCAGCGGCGACTGGGAGTGACAAGTGAATTGCGCCATTGCCTCTCCCGTAGGGACGTATCTCACCAGCCCTAATAAGGGTTGGCTCGCAACCGCCTTTAGCCGCCGCTGCCGCTACGACTTCATGCGCCGAGACGGAATCCTCCAATCCAATGATTCGGATGTCTGCTCTTTTAATGGGCCTTGCCACTGTGGCTACATCTGCCATAATCTCACTTAGCTTTAGGGCTAATTGATCGCCTGCTCTACTCCCGGGCACCCGGTATCTCAATAATACGGCTGCCCGAGGCAGTACACCGAATAGATATTTTATCGATCCCCAGGTCAGACAAAGGGAGACGGTCCCGTGCTCTAAGTAAAGCCTCACTATACGATAGCCCCTCCGCCACAGCCTCAGGCCGCAGTGCAAGGAGCACTGCAGCAGCGCGGTGCCGAAGGAAGCTTAGGCTTGGGCTTGGGCCCAGGCATTCCCTTATGAGTGGAAATCACCCCCGCAGTAGCCTTCAGATTCGATGAGGCCTTTTCCTTCTTTTTCCGTCGCTTGGCTACGGTCGTCCATCCCGATCCAGCTCCAGCCTGATCTTGGGCAGGAGCAGCAGGCAAGGCCTCCTGTGGATGGACTGTCGTCGTCACATCAGGGATGGGCATCGAAGCCTTAGGCTTTGCAGCTTTGGACCTCGCGGCCTTTCGTCCTACAGGCTGAGATCCAGAAGGACCAGGAGCCAACCTCTGTCCGCACCTAAGGGCGGGCGGACCACTTCGGAGGGTGGAAGACGATCGTCCAGACGTGCGGATATCATCTCCCCTAACGACAGCCGGAGAGATCTCTCCATCCTGTCCATGTATCCATCTAGCACCTTGAGCAGTGTCTTTGGCAGGATATCTGTCACTTCGCTGGACAACTCCAGATCCACCTGCGGTGAAGCCTGAGGTAACACCTGTGGCAATGGTGACGGTGACGGAGGTGGACACTCCACCCGAACACGTAACGACGCAAGTTCCGCCCTCAGCTCCTCGACTTCACGACGCAGCCTCCCCGTCTCACGGCGCAGGAGAAGATTCTCTGAAGTCACCGTGCGCGTAAGAGCGGTGGCCGTTACTTCTCGCAGAGTCCATGCTGCTTCTTTGAGCGATTTGATGTAGGTACCCTTGAGGTTGCCAGATCTTTTGGAACCTCAAGGATCTCATCAACATTCTCCGTCGCAAGAGCCCTCAGACTATCAGGGTCGAGTAACTCAATTCCCTCGAGCACTCCTACATCGGCGCTTTCCGACGGCTCATCCTTGATCGGTGTGGCAATAGCACAGTCATGTGACCCACCGGCCTTTCCAGCTTTCGTTGCACGAGTCGAACCCTTGTCACGGGATCTCCCTCTCCCCGCTGTCGAGACTTTGGCAGGAGGGATCTCCACCACAGCTACCTCGTCTCCATCGTCAGCTAGCGACCGCTTCCTACCATCCAAACTAGTCGTTGAGATCGACTTCTCAAAACTGTCCGTCCAATGTCGAACCGAGAATTTGTCCAACGACGGATTTCTCTCCACCGAAACGATAGGCAAATCAGTTTTCCGTTGTTCATGTGCCAAAGTCGTGTTATTTTTAAAAGAACTACGCAGAATTCTGCCCCCCCCAGAAGACGCGGGGCAGCCCGAGCTAGGCTCGGGGGAGGGATTCTCCAGCTCCTGAGGAGCTGGTACCCTCCTGGGGTAATGATTTTTTAAATTTTGCGTCCATATTAACTCCCTTAACCGTCAAGTTTGCGGTACGCCTGCCGGGACCGGTATAAAAGTTACCGATCCCGCCAGCCGCTGTCCGGAACTGGGCCCTTGAGGCTCAAATTGAGCCCTCATCGGCCCCAGCCCGGTACTGGGTGCGCCGCGCACATGCCACACCCAGGAGCTTTTAATGGCCCTCCAGCCAATACCCCTCCACAGTCCCCTCTGATAATCAGAGGGATACCGGGAGGAGTTTGTCAGGTATCAGCCGCCGACCAGACTGGACGACGTTGCCGGGGTGCGCACCACGAGGAGGTTCCTGACACGCACCCCAAGGAACCCCACCCCTAACCTAACCTAACCTAACCTAACCTAACCTAACCTTTTTTTTTTTTTTTTTTTTTTTTTTTAACGTGGAGAAACCCGTCATGGGTACACACTCGCCGGGGGGACGAGTGGTTATGTGAGACTCCTACTCACTAAAACTCCACGGTGTACCATCGGCCGCCATAGTGGGACGCGCGGGCACTGCGGTTGCAATCGGCCGCGGCGCCCCGGCGGCCGGCCCCAGTCGGGCCCCGGCGCTAAAGAGAGACAGTCTGGTACAACCCCAACTGTCTCCCAGACGGCTGAACCAGTGCAATGGGAAGACGGCCCCCCGACCCGTCTCCCCTTGGTTCAGCAAGGGCGGAAGAAGGAGGCGAGTGAACCGCCCCCTTACCACCCAACGTCTACGCACCCCCCTACAGAGGTGGTGGAGCAGGCGGTGCCTTCTCTCTTTTCAGGGGGCCTACATTGGACGCCCCCCATGTAATGCTCCGCCGGCCTTCCGGCGTCGGCACACAAGGCACAGTGCAGCTTCTCAGCAACGCATTCTTGTGCCTTGTGGCCAGCATGCCCACAGCGGAAGCATAGTGCTCCCCTATCAATTTCCGACGAGCAGAAGGGCCGTGCATGGCCCACCTCCAGGCACCTAAAGCACCTGAACGCTTTGTTTTTCAGAAGCTTCACGCGTACCGTACTCCACCCGATGAGGAGTCTTTTTGCCACCACTAGTGCTCTGGCAGCGGCTACAGGGAGCGCCAGATGGATGGTTCCACTGCCTCTCCCATAAGTGCGTATTACTCCGGCTTTTATTAGGGCCGCCTCACACCCACCCTTCGCAGCCGCCGCCAATACCACCTCATTAACTGTCACCGATTCCTCCAGCCCGACAAGGCGCACTCCAACTCTTTTGATAGGCGTCGTCACAGAGGCCCCTTCCCCTAAAGCCTCCTGAAGTTGCCGAGCCAACCAGCGGCCTTCTCCGCACCCCTGTCACCAGGTATCTCTAGGATCCTAGATCCAGTAGCTGTGGGCTTCAAGGCTAGGTTCTCTATGCCCAATTCCTCCAGATTAACCCGGTCCTTTGCTCTCATAAGAACCGCTAAATAGCTATCTCCCCCGCCAAAGCCTCAGGCTGCAGTGTAATGAGCACTGCAGCCGAGCGCGGAGCCGTGGGAAGCTTTACTTTCGGCTTGGTCCCAGGTTCTCTTCCAGGATGGGTAGCAGCCTCATTCTTATTAACCGTCGGATCCACAGAAGAGGGCTTCTTTTTGCCTTTCCGGCGACGTGTCACAGTTGACCACTCCGCGTCAGCTATTGTCAAGTCCGGAGCTGGGCTGATGAAAGGAGTGAGACCGTTCTATGCCCAAAGGTTGTTCGGCTGTCCTTGTATCCTTAGCCTGAGGCTTAGGTATAGGCACTACTGACTTCGGTCCTGCGGTTTTAGATCTTCCTGGCCTGGATGGCGCTGGACCAGAAGCAAATTTTTTGTCCGCGGCTAAAGCGGGGACGGACCACCGGAGCGGGAAGAAGGCGATCCTCTATGGCCTCCAGGCGGGCGGATATAACCTCCCCAAGGGAGACCCGGAGCGAACGTTCCATAAGTTCCATCTTGCCCACCATCGCTTCTAGCAACACCTGCTGCAGATCCTGCGGCAGAGTCTCCTGCTGACGACTTGAAGGCTTCAATTGTGGCTGTGTCTTGGATGGTAGAGGTGCAGTCTGCGACCCACACGCAATGTAGCAATGTCCGCCTTAAGTTCGGCTACCTCCTCGCGGAGTTTCCGCGTCTCTCTTCGGAGAAGGAGTGTTTCCTCCGTCACTGTGCGTGTAAGCGCAGTTGAAGTGACCTCCTGAAGGGTCCTCGCAGCCTCCTTGAGCTCCTTCACACACATGTACCCTTGAGGTTGGTAGACTTTTTACAAACCTCAAGGATTTTTGAAACCTTATCAGAGGCCAAAGCCCTCAACCTTTCTGGGTCAAGGGTCTCAATGTCCTCAATAATCTCTAAAACACCTGTTTCAATTGTGGAACCAGCTTGTGACTTGGATAGGGGAGAATCCTGTGACGTATCACCAGATACTCTCGCATGCGTCAATCCCGCAGCGGAGCCGGGTCAAAGGTTTTACCCCTGCGCGCCGTAGTGACCTTGTTGGGAGGGGGGGATTCCACCTCACCTGCACCGGCGTCATCTAAGAAGGTCCTCTTTCTACAGTCAACACCAGCGAACGTCGTAAAACTACTGGAACCGCCTCCGGTCCAGTGCTTTATAGAAAATCGGTCAAGCGCCGAATCTCTCTCTAGGACCACACATGGTTCATTAGTTGCCGTTTTCGTCGCCAAAGTCGTCGTTTTGGTATGATCAGTTGTCAATTCGCTCGCCAAAGTTGTCGTGGTTTTCTTTCTATCGTGCAAAATTCTGCCCCCCCCAGAAGACGTGGGGCAGCCCGAGCTAGGCCCGGGGAGGGATTCTCCCTTTCGGGTACCCTCCTGGGTAATATATTTTTAAATTTTGCCTTATCCATTCTGTCGTTTCCCTCCCGTCTGTTTGCGGTACGCCTGCCGGGACCGGTATGAAAACAACCAATCCCGCCAGCCGCTGTCCGGTACTGGGCCCTTGGGGCTCAAACTGAGCCCTCATCGGCCCCAGCCCGGTACTAGGTGCGCCGCGCACATGCCACACCCAGGAGCTTTTAAGGGCCCTCCAGCCGGCGCTCCTCCACAGTCCCCTCTGATAAGCAGAGGAGTACCGGGAGGAGCGCGTCAGGTATCAGCCGCCTACCAAACTGGTCGACGTTGCCCGGGGTGCACCACGTGGAGGTTCCTGACACGCACCCCAACCTAACTAACCTAACCTTTTTTTTTTTTTTTTTTTTTTTTTTTTACGTGGAGAAAACCGTCATGGGTACACACCCGCCGGGGGGGACGAGTGGTTATGTGAGACTCCTACTCACTAAAACTCCACGGTGTACCATCGGCCGCCATAGCGGGACGCGCGGGCACTGCGGTTGCAATCTGCCGCGACGCCCCGGCGGCCGGCCCCAGTCGGGCCCCGGCGCTAAAGAGAGACAGTCTGGTACAACCCCAACTGTCTCCCAGACGGCTGAACCAGTGCAATGGGAAGACGGGCCCCCCGACCCATCTCCCCTTGGTCCAGCAAGGGCAGAGGAAAGAGGCGGTTAAGCACCTCCACCTACTGCCCATCGTCTACGCTAAGCACCTACGGAATAAGATGTAGGTGCTGGTGCTGCCCCTCTTTTTGCCTTGGTTGGCGGTCTGCAACTGACGCCCCCCATAAAATGACCAGCTGGCCTTCCAGCATCGGCACACAAGGCACAGCGAAGCTTTTCAGCTCCACACTCCAGCGCCTTGTGTCCCAGCTGCCCACATCTAAAGCATAGAGCCCCCCTGTCGGTTGTTGACGGGCACAGCGGCCGAGTGTGGCCCAAACCATGCACTTAAAACAGCGCAAGGGCCTACGTTCCAGAAGGTGGACTCGGGCCGCACTCCAACCGACAAGGAGGCGTCCAGCCTCAACCAAGGTTCTGGCTGCATCAACTGGTACAGCCAAATGAATTGCACCCATACCGCAATTATTATTTCGGCGAATTTCACCTGCCCTTATGAGGGTCGACTCGCATCCCCCTATAGCCGCCGTAGCTGCGACTACCTCCTCCCTGGATACAGAGTCATCCAGGCCAACGATGCGAACATTTACTCTCTTAACGGGCCTATCAATTAAGGCAACGTCCGCCAACGCTGACTGGAGACTCTGTGCCAGTTTGTCGGCTTGCTCCGCCCCTTGGCTTCCAGGAATTTCTATAATTCTAGATCCCGTTTTGGTCTCTCGAAACAGGAAGTCTTCAATTCCTAGAGCCGTCAGGTTGACGGCTGACCTCGCCCTAAGGAGGGCGTCCTTGTAGCTCACTCCCCGAGCCAAAGCCTCAGGCTGGAGAGTAAAAACCACTGCAGCCGAGCGTGGACTCGGGGGGAGCTTCACCTTATTCATCGTCGGGCGGGAGGGAGCAACTTTCGCAGCCGCCGCCACCGCCAACTTCTTTTTCTTCCTTTTCCTGCGCCGGATCACTTTCGTCCAAGTCGCTTCAATATCTGGAGCCGTAGCCGGAGTCGGGTCAGGTATCAATTCGCAGACCATGCCAGGGACAGACTCCTGTGATTGTGTTGCCGCTATAGTAGCAGCACGAGGTGCTGTCGTGGGCTTATTTTCAGCCGGCTTCTTCTTGGCCCTGGAAGTCTTCTTTGGGCCTCCTATAGGTCCAGTTTCCTCCGTCCTTCTATCCGCAGCCAAGGGCGGCGGACGAACTACCCCTGCAGGGGGAAGACGGTCATCCAGTCGAGCCGTTATCATTTCCCCGAAAGACAACCGGAGAGCACGCTCCATGTCGTCCATTCGGACCGTCATTGCCTCTAGCAAAACTTGCGGAAGGACTTCCGGCTCTCGGTGAGGGCCCTCTGGCTGTGCCTGCGACACTGGCACTGGTGGAACAGTCTTCACCTTGCCACGGAGAGTGGCGAGTTCCACCCTTAACTCAGTTGTCTCTTCGCGGAGCTTTCGTACCTCGCGACGGAGGATGAGTGTTTCTTCCTCAACCGTGCGAGTTAGCGCGCGTGGCTGTGACCTCATGTAGGGTCCTAGCAGCCTCCTTTAGAGTTTTGATACAAGTACCCTTGAGGTTGCCAGATATCCTGGCAATCTCAAGGATAGCTTTAACCCTGCTCGTAGCCAGAGCCCTCAGTCGCTCCGGGTCGAGGGTCTCTATATCCAGAGGTGGCTCCTCGTCCTTCCCCGCTGTATCATTACCACCTGAACCTGTCCGGCGGGATTGGGCTCACCTGACACATCCGCTCCTACAGGGGCACTCTTTGACCTCGTAGAATTGCCCCGGCCGCGTGCCTTACCCCTTCGGGCCGTTGGAATCTTGCAGGGAGAAGCTTCCACTCCATCCCACAAACACTATCGACGAAGTGTGACCGCTTCCTACAGTCACTTGGCAAAGTCATACAGCCACTGGAGCTGCCAGACCAGTGCTGGATCGTAAATTGTTCCAAAGAAGGATCCCGCTCCAGGACCACAGAGGGTCTACCAGATAATCGGTTATCCCTAGCCAAAGTCGCAGGTTTAGCAGATTCAGTCGTCAGATTGCAAGCCTTTGTTGTCGTGGGTTTTTTCGAATCTAGCAAAACTTTGCCCCCCCCAGAAGACGCGGGGCAGCCCGAGCTAGGCTCGGGGAGGATTCTCCAGCGGAGCTGGTACCCTCCTGGGGTAATTTCTTTTTAGATTTTGCCTTATTCATTCTTTTAATCTTTCATCCGTCAGTTTGCGGTACGCCTGCCGGGACCGGTATAAAAGCTACCGATCCCGCCAGCCGCTGTCCAGAACTGGGCCCTTGGGACTCATATTGAGTCCTCATCGGCCCCAGCCCGGTACTGAGTGCGCCGCGCACATGCCACACCCAGGAGCTTTTATCGGCCCTCCAGCCGGCGCCCCTCCATAGTCCCCTCTGATAAGCAGAGGGATACCAGGAGGAGCGCGTCAGAAATTAGCCGCCAACCAAATGATAACCTAACCTAACCTAACCTAACCTAACCTAACCTTTTTTTTTTTTTTTTTTTTTTTTTTTTTTTTTTAACGTGGAGAAACCCGTCATGGGTACACACCCGCCGGGGAGACGAGTGGTTATGTGAGACTCCTACTCACTAAAACTCCACGGTGTACCATCGGCCGCCATAGTGGGGCGCGCGGGCAATGCGGTTGCAATCTGCCGCGTCGCCCCGGCGGCTGGCCCCAGTCGGGCCTCGGCGCTAAAGAGAGACAGTCTGGTACAACCCCAACTGTCTCCCAGACGGCTGAACCAGTGCAATGGGAAGACGGACCCCCCGACCCGTCTCCCCTTGGTCCAGCAAGGGCAGAGGAAGGAGGCAAAAGCGCCCCCCCTTCTACCCAACGTCTACGCTAACCTCTGCTGAGGTATTTGGCATCGGCGGCGCCTTGCCCTTGGTGGCCGGCGCCTGCAGCTAGCTCCTCCCATTTGGTGGCCAGACGGGCTCCCAGCATCGGCACAAACAGCACAGTGATGCTTTTCAGTACACTGCAACGCTTTGTGTCGGGCAACCCGCACCGGAAGCATAAGCTTCCCGGTCGACAGTCGACGGACAGAGTGGGCGCGTGTGGCCCACACCCATGCACTTAAAACAGCGCATGGGCCCACCCTCCAGGAGGCGCACACGCGCCGCACTCCACCCGACCAGGAGACGACCTGCCTCCACCAAACTTCTTGCAGCGGTAGCTGGAAGCGATAAGTGTACCGCTCCCATGCCCCTGCTATAGGCTCGTATGGGCCCAGCTCTGATAAGAGCTTGCTCACAGCCAGCCTTCGCTGCTGCAGCCGCCACGACCTCATCGACCATAACTGACTCGTCAAGGCCTATAATCCTCACGTTGGCTTTTTTAATGGGCCGGGCCACTGTGGCCACATCTCCTATTAGCTCACGGAGCTGTTGAGCCAGCTTTTCAGCCTGCTCTGATCCCCGCGCACCAGGGATTTCGATAAGCCGTGACCCTGATGCAGTGGGCCGAAGCGAAATCTTCTCTATTCCCAATTCGGCCACCTCAATTCGGTCCCGCGCCTTAGTGAGGGCATCCAAGTAAGTCAGTCCTCCCGCCAACGCCTCAGGCTGCAGTGTAATCACAACTGCAGCCGAGCGTGGCTTCGAGGGAAGCTTGACACTTGATCTCTTCTTCTTTTCCTTCGGCGTTTTCCCGCCTTTAGCAGGAGCCAATCCCGCGGACGCCGCTGGCGCCTTTGCACGTTTTTTACGTCGGCCGCGACGGGACACCGTCGTCCAAACCTCTTCATTGGACTCCGTAGATACCTGAGGAGGAGCAGAGACCGAAGCAGTAGGCTCGGCCAGCTCCATTCTCAGGGGATGTTCGTCCACAGGCGCAAAGCCAGATCCAGCCACTTTATTCTTATTTCCCGATTTTTTAGCCCTTGAAGGCTTGAGCGTAGCGGGACCCGGAGCAGTCTGTCTGTCCGCAGCTAGAGGAGGGCGGATCACAGTGGCGGGTAGGAGGCGGTCATCCAAGGCCTCTATGCGGGCGGTAATTACCTCCCCCATTGACAGCCGGAGGGACCGCTCCATCCTCGTCATGTGCTCCGCCATCGCATCCATTACCACCTGCATCAGAGACTCCTGCCCCTGGCTTACCGGCAGCTCTTGCGTCGGTGGCGCAGGCAAAACTTCCACCCGACCGCGTAACGAGGAGAGCTCCGCCTTGAGTTCATCAATCTCCCGACGGAGCCTCCACGTCTCGCGCCGTAGAACAAGCGTCTCCTGCACCACCGTACGCTGAGTGAGCTGTGGCGGTGACCTCTTGGAGGGTCCACGCTGCCTCCTTCAGTTTTTTAACCATCGTACCCTTGAGGTTGCCAGATTTCTTGGCAACCTCAAGGATCACGTCAACCTTTTCGTTTGCGAGGATCCGCAACCTGTCGGGATCGAGGTGCTCTATGCCCTCAAGGACCCCCACATCGGCAAAGGCCCCAGCCTCATCCGCAGAAACACCGGCTTCATCCACAACTCCGTCCTCAGCAGAGCTTGTCAACCCAGGAAGGGGACAATCCTGCGGCGCCACACCCATCACGTGCGCTCGCCCTGCGGAGGAGCCCAATTCACGTACTTTGCCCCTACGGGCTGTCGTAAACTTGCTGGGAGGGGTTTCCTCCCGGTCCGTATCAGCCTTGCCTATAGCACGCGGACGCTTTCTGTCGGCAGCATGCACCGGCCCTAAGCCCACAGAGTCATCTGACCAATGCCTGACGGCGAAATTATCGAGCGAGGGATCCCGCTCAATCCTCACGATAGGCACAACATTCCCTTGATGTGAAGCCGTAGTCGTCATTTGGTTCGTACAATCGGTTGTTCTTAAACTAGCCCTGGTCGTCTTTTTCTTTTCCTGAATCGCGCAAAACTTTGCCCCCCCCAGAGAACGTGGGGCAGCCCGAGCTATGCTCGGGAAGGGATTCTCCAGCGGAGCTGGTACCCTCCTGGGGTAATAACTGTTTGGGTTTTGCATCCATCATTACCTCCCTTAAACCGTCAGTTTGCGGTACGCCTGCCGGGAACGGTATAAAAGCTACCGATCCCGCCAGCCGCTGTCCGGAACTGGGCCCTTGGGGCTCAAATTGAGCCCTCATCGGCCCCAGCCCGGTACTGGGTGCGCCGCGCACATGCCACACCCAGGAGCTTTTTACGGCCCTCCAGCCGGCGCCCCTCCACAGTCCCTCTGATAAGCAGGGGGTACCGGGAGGAGCGCGTCAGGTATCAGCCGCCGACCAGAATGGTCGACGTTGCCCGGGGTGCACCACGGGGAGGTTCCTGACATCGCACCCCAAACCTAACTTTTTTTTTTTTTTTTTTTTTTTTTTTTTAACGTGGAGAAACCCTTCATGGGTACACACTCGCCCGGGGGGACGAGTGGTTATGTGAGACTCCTACTCACTAAAACTCCACGGTGTACCATCGGCCGCCATAGTGGGACGCGCGGGCACTGCGGATGCAATCTGCCGCGACGCCCCGGCGGCCGGCCCCAGTCGGGCCCCGGCGCTATAGAGAGACAGTCTGGTACAACCCCAACTGTCTCCCAGACGGCTGAGCCAGTGCAATGGGAAGACGG
Source organism: Saturnia japonica (assembly GCA_033032175.1). Taxonomy (NCBI): domain Eukaryota; kingdom Metazoa; phylum Arthropoda; class Insecta; order Lepidoptera; family Saturniidae; genus Saturnia; species Saturnia japonica. The sequence continues at coordinate 37,782 of CM065332.1, forward strand.
GCCCCCCGACCCGTCTCCCCTTGGTTCAGCAATGGTGAAGGAAGGAGGCGAAAAACACTCCCTCCTAACACCCAACGTCTACGCTACCCCCCCTACGGATGTGGTGGTGCAGGCGGTGCCCTTCCTCTCTTTTCAGGGGGCCTACATTGGGCGCCCCCCATGTAGTGCCCCGCCGGCCTTCCGGCGTCGGCACACAAGGCGCAGTGCAGCTTTTCAGCAGTGCACGCTTGCGCCTTGTGGCCAGGCTCTCCGCATCGGAAGCACAGTGCTCCTCTATTGACCGCCGTTGATGAGCAGAGCGGACGCGTGTGGCCTACCTCCATGCAGCGGTAACACCGCATGGGCCCACCCTCCAGGAGGCGCACACGAGCCGCACTCCACCCGACAAGGAGGCGACCCGCCTCCACCACCACCTTGGCAGCGGCTACAGGTAACGCAAGATGGACTGCGCCGCTGCCCCTGCCATAGGTGTTAATAGAGCCAGCCCTGATAAGAGCTGGCTCACAACTCCCCTTAGTCGCTGCAGCCGCAACGACTTCCTCCACCGAGACGGATTCATCCAGTCCTATGACTCGGATATGGGCCCTTTTAACGGGCCGAGCCACCACAGCCAACCCCGACAACTCTTCCTGGAGGCGCTCCGCCAGCCTATCGGCTTGCTCCGAACTTTGATCCCCCGAATCTCTATGATCCTGGATCCAGTGGCAGAGGGGCGCCACGAGAAATCCTCTATACCGAGCTCTGCCATACTCACTCGGTCCCTCGCTTCTAAAAGAGCGTCCTTATAGCTAAATCCCTCCGCCACAGCTCCCGGCTGCAGCGTAATAACAACCGCAGCCGAGCGCGGTGCCGAAGGAAGTTTCGCTTTGGGCTTAGGCTTAGACCTAGGCCCACCTCCAGTCAGGGCAGTAGCTGCAGTCCTCGGAGCCTTAGCGGGCTTCTTGGCGGGCTTTTTATGCCGACGTCGACGACGAACCACAGTGGTCCACTGCTCCTCAGGCGCTACCACAGGAGCAGAAGCAGGGGCGGAAGCAGGCAGTGGGACCCAGTCCACTCCCATAGGACTGTCAGACACAGCAGAGGTAGGCCTAGGCGTCTTGGGTCCCGCAGTTTTAGCCTTTGCAGGCTTAGATTTTGTAGGCCCGGTAGTCACCTTACGGTCTGCTGCCAAAGGCGGGCGGACTACCCTGGCGGGCAGAAGGCGATCTTCTATCGCCTCTATCTGGGCAGACATAGCCTTACCCAACGACACCCGGAGGGACCGCTCCATTTGCGTCATGTTTTCCGCCAATACTTTGACCAAGCCCTGCGGTAGGGCTTGCTCCTCCTGACTAGGAGTCTCTGGAAGTAGCACTACTGGTGGAGGCGGTGTCTTCGCGATGGTACGTAGAGCAGCGAGCTCCGCCTTCAGCTCAGCCACCTCATCGCGCAGCTTCCGCGTCTCTCGACGCAAAAGCAGAGTTTCCTCCTCCACTGTGCGCGTGAGCGCTGTCGAAGTAATCTCCTGAAGAGTCCTAGCTGCCTCCTTAAGTGCTTTAACGCACGTACCCTTGAGGTTACCAGAAACTTTACATACCCCAAGGATTGTGTCCACTTTACTATCCGCCAGAGCCCTCAGGCTCTCAGGATCAAGAGCTTCAATGTCAAGAGGCGTCTCTACAGATGTCTTCTGCAGAGCGTCACTGCGGACAGTGGAGCCGCGGTCACTCGAACCACCCGCTCCTCCAGGGACGCTCGTTGACCTAGGTGGCCCACCTCGATCACGTGCTCTTCCTCGTTGAGCCGTGGTAATTTTACTGGGAGTAGCCTCCACCACATTAACTCCAGGTTTCATCACCGTGTGACCGCTTCCTCTGTGCCACATCACCCAATGCAATGTTATCTGTCTCGCTACTTGAGCTCTCTCTCCAGTGTCTAATCGAAAACCGGTCAAGCGAGGGATTCCTCTCAAGCCGCACAGTAGGCCTTTCAGTGTCCAGTCTTTTATCCAAAGTCGTCATTTTAGTAGCAGGATCAGTTATCCGTGTACTTGCCGAGGTCGTGGGTTCTTCAGAATCGCGCAAAATTTTGCCCCCCCCAGAGAACGTGGGGCAGCCCAAGCTATGCTTGGGGAGGGATTCTCCCTTGCGGGTACCCTCCTGGGGTAGTTTACTTTTTAACCTTGCGGAATCCATCATCAATACCATTATCGTCAGTTTGCGGTACGCCTGCCGGGACCGGTATAAAAGCAACCGATCCCGCCAGCCGCTGTCCGGAACTGGGCCCTTGGGCTCAAATTGAGCCCTCATCGGCCCCAGCCCGGTACTGGGTGCGCCGCGCACATGCCACACCCAGGAGCTTTTAATGGCCCTCCAGCCAATACCCCTCCACAGTCCCCTCTGATAATCAGAGGGATACCGGGAGGAGTTTGTCAGGTATCAGCCGCCGACCAACTGGTCGACGTTGCCCGGGGTGCACCACGAGGAGGTTCCTGACACGCACCCCACCCCAAACCTTTTTTTTTTTTTTTTTTTTTTTTTTAACGTGGAGAAAACCTTCATGGGTACACACCCGCCCGGGGGGACGAGTGGTTATGTGAGACTCCTACTCACTAAAACTCCACGGTGTACCATCGGCCGCCATAGCGGGACGCCGCGGGCAATGCGGTTGCAATCGGCCGCGACGCCCCGGCAGCCGGCCCAAGTCGGGCCCCGGCGCTAAAGAGAGACAGTCTGGTACAACCCCAACTGTCTCCCAGACGGCTGAACCAGTGCAATGGGGGAAGACGGGCCCCCCGACCCGCCCTCCCTTGGTTCAGCAAGGTAGAGGTGTAGGAAGATGGACGGTCTCCCACCTCTACCTTTCCGTCTGCGCTCGACCTTCCCCAGGTCCAGGTGCAGCTGGTTGAGCTCCGCTTTTAGCTTTTGTGGGTGGCTTGCAGGCAGCACCCCCCATATAATGCTCTGCCGGCCTACCTGCATCGGCACACAAGGCACAGCGCAGCTTTTCAGCTGTGCACTGTTGTGCCTTGTGGCCAGCAAGCCCGCAGCGGAAGCACAGAGCTCCCCTGTCTTTATCTGACGAGCAGAGGGGCCTGGTATGGCCCACGTCTAGGCACCTAAAGCACCGGAAAATCTTATTCTCAAGGAGCCGGACGCGTGCCGAACTCCACCCGACGAGGAGTCGTTTGGATTCCACTAGCACTTTGGCAGCAACGACAGGGAGCGACAGATGGATTGCTCCATTGCCTCTTCCATAGGCACGTATTTCTCCGGCCTTAATTAGGGCCGGATCACACCCAGCCTTCGTCGCCGCTGCCGCTACCACCTCGTCAACCGACACAGAGTCCTCAAGTCCGACAAGGCGCACTCCAACTCTCCTAATAGGTCTCGTCACGGTTGCGACTTCCACCAGTGCTTCTTGGAGCTTCTGAGCCAATTCGTCGGCCCTCTCCGAGCTACGGTCGCCAGGGATTTCAAGGATCCTAGATCCTGTGGCTGAGGTCCGCAGTGATAGATCTTCTATCCCTAAATCCGACAGATTGACCCGGTCCTTTGCCTTCAAAAAAGCCGCCGCATAGCTAACTCCTCCTGCTACAGCCTCCGGCTGCAGTGTAATTTGCACTGCAGCCGTGCGCGGCGTTCTAGGGAACCTAGCTTTAGGTTTTGAAGCAGGTGCATTTCCAGAACGGGCAGTGGCTACTTTTGGAGCTACCGTTGGAGCTACACAAGAAGACTTCTTCTTGGCTTTTCGGCGACGGCGACGGGTCACAGTTGACCACTCCGCGTCAGCTGTCGTCCGATCCGGAACAGGGGCAGAGGTAGAAGGTAAGACCCATTCCATGCCCAAGGATTGATCGGCTGTTCTCGCAACCTTAGCACTAGGCTTCGGTGCAGGCACTGTAGGCTTCGGTCCCGCTGGTTTTACTAGCCTGGACGCCACAGGACCAGAAGCTGGTTTTTTGTCCGCGGCCAAAGCGGGGCGGACCACGGAGCGGGAAGGAGCCGGTCCTCTATGGCCTCCAGGCGGGCGGATATAACCTCCCCAAAGGAGACACGGAGCGACCTCTCCAAAACCTCCATCTGGCCCATCATTGCTTCTACCATCTGACTGGTAGGTTCCAACTGCGGCTGTGGCTCTGGTGGTAGAGGTGCAGCCTGCGCCTTGCCACGCAATGCAGCAATATCCGCCTTTAGTTCGGCTACCTCCTCGCGGAGTTTCCGCGTCTCTCTGCGGAGAAGAAGTGTTTCCTCCGTCACTGTGCGTGTGAGCGCAGTTGCAGTGATCTCCTGGAGAGTTCTCGCAGCCCTCCTTGAGATCCTCACATACGTACCCTTGAGATTGGTAGACTTCTTACTGATCTCAAGGATTTTTGAAACTTTATCGGCCGCCAAAGCCCTCAGACTATCTGGATCAAGGGTCTCGACATCCTCCACAACCTCGTAAACATCTGCCCCCTTTGGAGCCTCACCAGCAACTGTCTCACGTGTCAACTCTGCAGAGCAGCCGGGGTCTCGCTTCTTACCCCTCCCAGCAGTCGAAACTTTGCTCGGGGGTGTTTCCACCTCAAACACACCCGCTTCACCAGCTTTAAACGGCCGCTTTCTGGTGTCAACTGACACAGTCTCCATACCGGAGCGTTCTCCCAGTGCTTGATGGCAAATTTATCAAGCCTCAAGTCCTTGTCGAGCCTTATAAAAGGCGTTTCAATGTTCCTTATACGCGAAGCCAAGGTCGTAT
>CM065332.1:47500-71201 GCA_033032175.1 Saturnia japonica
CGTCTCGGTGACGATATTTCAATATCGGGATAGTCCGCATAACGGCGAGACGCGAGAATCGAGCGCTTCAAACGCTACGAATCTCTTTTTATTTTTTATTTTCGTTTGTTATAATATCTATTAATGTGACGACCGTTGCCACACGTACACACGCGCGCGCGCGCGCGAGAATATGCATTGCGCACATCACACACACACACGTCGTAGTACACGGACGACGACGAGACACGTTAATGATCCTTCCGCAGGTTCCCCTACGGAAACCTTGTTACGACTTTTACTTCCTCTAAATGATCAAGTTTGGTCAACTTCCCAGCAACGCCGACGGCCGTGAAGCCACCGCGTGTCGGTCCGAAGACCTCACTAAATCATTCAATCGGTAGTAGCGACGGGCGGTGTGTACAAAGGGCAGGGACGTAATCAACGCGAGCTTATGACTCGCGCTTACTAGGAATTCCTCGTTTATGGGGGATAATTGCAAACCCCAATCCCCAGCACGAAGGAGTTTCAACGGGTTGCCCGGGCCTCTAGGCCAGGGAGAACATGCTGATTCCTTCAGTGTAGCGCGCGTGCGGCCCAGGACATCTAAGGGCATCACAGACCTGTTATTGCTCAATCTCGTGCGGCTCGAAGACGCCGGTCCCTCTAAGAAGAATTTTAATACGTCGCCAGTGAGTTGCGTGACGGAGCCACGCACACCTAAATGACGACGCCTATTTAGCAGGCTAGAGTCTCGTTCGTTACCGGAATTAACCAGATAAATCGCTCCACCAACTAAGAACGGCCATGCACCACCACCCACCGAATCAAGAAAGAGCTGTTAATCTGTCAATCCTTCCGGTGTCCGGGCCTGGTGAGATTTCCCGTGTTGAGTCAAATTAAGCCGCAGGCTCCACTCCTGGTGGTGCCCTTCCGTCAATTCCTTTAAGTTTCAGCTTTGCAACCATACTCCCCCCGGAGTCCAAAATCTTTGGTTTCCCGGAAGCTGCCCGCCGAGCCATTGTAGTAACGTCGGCGGATCGCTAGATGACATATTTACGGTTAGAACTAGGGCGGTATCTAATCGCCTTCGAACCTCTAACTTTCGTTCTTGATTGATGAAAACACCTTTGGCAAATGCTTTCGCTGATGTTCGTCTTGCGACGATCCAAGAATTTCACCTCTAACGTCGCAATACGAATGCCCCCAGTTATCCCTATTAATCATTACCTCGGAGTTCTGAAAACCAACAAAATAGAACCGAGATCATATTCTATTATTCCATGCACGAAATATTCAAGCAGCATTTTGAGCCCGCTTTGAGCACTCTAATTTGTTCAAAGTAAAATTGTCGGCCCACCTCGACACTCACCGAAGAGCACCGCGATAGGATTTTGATATTGAACCGTCGTTTTACCGACGGCTCACCGACGATATGCTCCGCAAACGTGTCAGTATCACCGCTAATGCGGTGCACCGACAGCGCGGCGCACAAATGCAACTACGAGCTTTTTAACCGCAACAATTTTAGTATACGCTATTGGAGCTGGAATTACCGCGGCTGCTGGCACCAGACTTGCCCTCCAATTGTTCCTCGTTAAAATATTTAAAGTGTACTCATTCCGATTACGAGGCCTCGTTAGAGTCCCGTATCGTTATTTTTCGTCACTACCTCCCCGTGCCGGGAGTGGGTAATTTGCGCGCCTGCTGCCTTCCTTGGATGTGGTAGCCGTTTCTCAGGCTGCCTCTCCGGAATCAAACCCTGATTCCCCGTTACCCGTGACAACCATGGTAGTCGCAGAAACTACCATCGAAGGTTGATAAGGCAGACATTTGAAAGATGCGTCGCCGGTACTGGACCATGCGATCGGCAAAAGTTATCCAGATTCATCAAAATTAACGACATCGAACGCGAGGCCCTCCGTCGATTGGTTTTGATCTAATAAAAGCACTCATTCCCATCACTGGTCAGAGTTCTGATTGCATGTATTAGCTCTAGAATTACCACAGTTATCCAAGTAACTGAGTAAGATCTAAGGAACCAAAACTGATATATTGAGCCATTCGCGGTATCGCCTTAATACGGCTTGCACTGAGACATGCATGGCTTAATCTTTGAGACAAGCATATAACTACTGGCAGGATCAACCAGGGAGCTATTTCTCCTCTTCCCTTTCATCGCGTACGCTTCTCTGTGTCTGCGTAACGATAAAGGCATATATTTATAAATTATAGTTTGTTCTCGAACTCGAATCATACGTCAAGACGGTATCTCACGTCGTGACGATGACACGCGAGCCGATTGAAAGACGGATGAACGTCGTTTCTTATAAAGTTCAAAACAACGAGACTTTTTCATCGCTCACTAAAGGAAACGCGTCACCTTAGCGTAACGCGATCCTAAGAACGTTTCGTATATTCGTGACATTGCCGCGACGCGCGGTATTTGGTGAATCATTTCGATCAATTTAACCACTTTACGTAAAATTTCACAACCAGACCGGTAGGATATCCTACGAACGGTACTTGGGTACGTAGTAACATTCAAATAAATAAATATCTTTCTAGATATATAAATTCAACGAACGATATAAGAGTGAAGCGAAACGAAAGTACCCGCGTAAACGTGAGCCGTGAAAGCATATGGCTTCCGTCTTATTAAGAGCGATCTCTAACCCTAGTAGCCTGATTCTGCCCACAACTTGTGCAACACTCGCAGTTGCTAAGCGAATTGCATCTCTCAGGGTGTTTCCGCGAGCCGTAACGAGATTGACATCAGCATAGCATGTCACTGCTGCGCCAGGCAGGAGAGCACCTCGCAGCACCCAGTCATACCCGATGTTCCACAGGAGCGGACCGAGGACTGACCCCTGTGGAATACCGCACGACATCTCCTTTGGTGGGCGCTTCCATCCTGCCCGACGCATTATTATGATTAAAATTTAATTTAGGTAAGAAGAGAGACAGAGAATAAACTAAACGTAGGTAAAATGAATGAAAGTTTTATAATTTAGGATAGTTATGTATAATTTTCCAGCATACCTTACAATTTACAGATAATATGGGTTTTACAAATTATTAGTACACAATTTTAATGTCCATAACCGAGACGCTCCTCTTACTCCGACAGCTCAGCGTAGAGATCCTTGCCTAGGATCTCTCCGTGCCGAGTAGGTAGGCCAAACAAGGTTGAATCACGAGGCTCGCCCTCAGCGGACAACGTGGTGTGAGCCGTATGAACAAGCGAAGACTGTTCTGTCCAAGTGAAGACGTCGCTGCATCAAGTGGAACGTCGGAATCCGTTCAGCTCTTTTATCAAACTGTAGATATTTAAATTATAAACGTATCAACTATATCAAAACTCTTGATAATTATTATATAAACGTTACTCGATTCAAAGGTCTGCCGTACAATAATTTAGTTTTTATCAAAACACTTGATAATTATTATATAAACGTTACTACGATTCAAAGGTCTGCCGTACAATTCTTTGGTTTTATTAAAACACTTGATAATTATTATATAAACGTTACTTTTATCAAAACTCTTGATAATTATTATATAAACGTTACTCGATTCAAAGGTCTGCCGTACAATAATGACATCCTCAGATGGATCCTGAAAAATCTGTCATACTCTCTTTTCTAATTTTCTATTTCCGTTTGAATTCAAAATTTCATCTTACTAGACTTTTCTTATTTTAAAATTTCAAAATAAATCTAATCATAGATTTATTTTGCTAAACTAGAACCTGGATAGAATATTTGTCTATACCTGAGAAACTCCTAACTGCGCATGCTCTATTACTATCAAAGAATTATCAATGACAGAGATTGTCATAATATTGCAATGTAAACAATACGAACCTAAAATATTAACAAAGCTGTTATTAAACCAAAATTATCAAGTTATAAATTATCTAAACGCATCAATACATAAACCTATCATTAATTGGTATCCTGGAAATAAAAGAATAGGTACACCAAAACAATAATAAGGTAAATCAAATGAACTTATGATGAATAATATAAAGTAGATATTAAATAAGATAAATAAGATTATCTTCCAGATAAATAATATAACAGCATGTGACACGCCTATCCTCTAAGTAGGACTGGACGATCCTACACAGATAATGGGGTACCCCGTGATATCTCAACGCTTCCATTATGCATTCCAAGGGCAAGCTGTTAAAGGCGTTGGCTATATCCAAAGACACAGCCAACAGCACTCCGCCCTGGGAAACAACTTCGTCCGAGAGGGTCTTAACTCGTAAAATCGCGTCAATCATATCAATCAATATATCAAATCAATCATAATATTTTATATATTAATCCAGGTATAAGTTCCTGGAATATTATTGTCTTCTTCAATAGGGTACTTCACCCACAAAAATAGTTATTTTATCAAACTGTAGATATTTAAATTATAAACGTATCAACTATATCAAAACTCTTGATAATTATTATATAAACGTTACTCGATTCAAAGGTCTGCCGTACAATAATTTGGTTTTTATCAAAACACTTGATAATTATTATATAAACGTTACTACGATTCAAAGGTCTGCCGTACAATAATTTGGTTTGTATCAAAACACATGATAATTATTATATAAACGTTATTACGATTCAAAGGTCTGCCGTACAATGAATCTCATGATCAGATCGATCATGAAAAATCTGTCATACTCTCTGTTCTAATTTTCTATTTCCGTTTGAATTCAAAATTTCATCTTACTAGACTTTCTTATTTTAAAAATTCAAAATAAATCTAATCATAGATTTATTTTGCTAAACTAGAACCTGGATAGAATATTTGTCTATACCTGAGAAACTCCTAACTGCGCATGCTCTATTACTATCAAAGAATTATCAATGACAGAGATTGTCATAATATTGCAATGTAAACAATACGAACCTAAAATATTAACAAAGCTGTTATTAAACCAAAATTATCAAGTTATAAATTATCTAAACGCATCAATACATAAACCTATCAATAATTGGTATCCTGGAAATAAAAGAATAGGTACACCAAAACAATAATAAGGTAAATCAAATGAACTTATGATGAATAATATAAAGTAGATATTAAATAAGATTATCTTCAAGATAAATAATATAAAAATCACTAGGTTTCCATATCTCCTCCTACCCTGGACATCATAGACGTACCAGGAGCAGTCTCAGCTGCAGATTCCTTGGGTGGCTGCGATCTTTTGACCGTTGCCTTCCTCACATTCGTTGACGGAGCGCATGGCCCGCTCCTTAAACGATGATTAGCCGGACGTTTTGCGTCAGCACACACCGAGCAATGCGGAGAAGCCGAGCAGCTTAAGGCTTTATGGCCTGCCTCTCCACAGCGGAAGCATTGTCCACTGCGGTCCACTATTGAATTGCACTTCTGCATAACGTGTCCAACCTCCAAGCAGCGGAAACATCTCGCAACTCTTGGCTCTAGCAGCCTAACTCGTACTGCAGCCCAGCCAATTAACAGCCTGCCCTCTTGAGCCACCTTCTTTGCTGCCTCCACTGGGCAGCGCAACCATGCGGTTCCAGTACCATGTGGAGCCCGGCGTATTTCTCCCACTTTAATCTGATTCACGGTACAGCCGCTCTTTGTCGCCACTATTGCCGCTATATCCTCCTTGGTCACTGAGTCATCCAGGCCCATAATACGAAGATCAGTACATTTACTAGGCCTGGACACTTCAACCATCCCTTCTCCAAAGACCTGGGCAAAGGTCGCTGTCAGCTTTTCGGCAACCCGATCTGCTTTTTCAGCGCTCGTTACTCCGGGCACCTCAAGTTTACGAGCGCCGGTAGCCGTCTCTTTAATATTAAGGTACGGAATGTCCAAACTGGCAACATCCACCTTGTCTTTAGCCACTGTGATAACCTTTTTATAATCTATGCCTCTATCCCCTGCACCCGGCTGAAGAGTTAACACAATTACCGAGGATCGTGGGATAGACAATTTGGCTGGAGTCAGTCTAGATTTTTGTGCCCTTCTCTTATCTAAACGTTTCTTGGCGCCCTTCTTCACTACCGTTGTCCACATTTCTTCCTGTACTATAGGTGCCGAAGGAGGTAAATGCATTATCGGTGGCGGCTCACTTGTTTTAGCTGTCGTAGCAGGCTTTTTCTTTATCTTCTTTGCCTGTTTAATTCCGGCTGGAGCATCAGCAGGCAATTTAGGCACCCTTGCTCCTAGCGCTGCATCATTAGCAGTCTTCTGCCGGTCTGCAGCTAATGGAGGGCGTAAACGTTCTTCGGGAAGAAGTCTATCCTCTATTCCCTCAGATCGAGCGTTCATAATGCTCCTAATTTGACTCATTTCCGAGCGCAACGTCTCCTCGAATATAGAACGAACTTCCGAGAGGACATCGGTTTGAGTACTATCCTGAAGACGCTTAGGCAGCGGTGGGAATTCCTCTCTTACTACTCTCTTTGGAAGAGAACTAGATTCTCTCACACCAGTTTCGGACACGCTAAGCAGAGACGCCGCAGATCTTTCAGCGCGTAGCCCTTCGAAATTCTTTTTCATCTCAGCGAGCTCTCTTCGGAGCTCAGCTATTTCCGCCTGTTGGCGTTCGAGATCTGCCCTCATGCGGGCGTTGTCGGCCTCTAGGCGGGAAGTCTCATCTGAGGCGGTTCGGTGACGATATTCCTCCAATACCGCCGTAAGAGATTTTGCCGCATCCTTAAGGGAACGCTGATAGGTGCCCTGCAAGTTCCCTGAATTTTTTGCAACCTCGAGAATGACCCCGATGTCACATTTCACAATCTCTCTCAAATCGCGGGTCTCATCTTCTTTGGGTTTTTCACGCAGCCGTCTTGCCTCGGAAGCCATTTCTTCCATGTCTTTTTCCGCCCTTAACCGAAGCTCCTCCCTTTCAGAACGGATGTACATCTCTTTCGCCGCAGCTCAGCCAATGTATTCCCCGGTGGTCGGGGGACGGCCCCTACCTCTTTTTGGTGTGTTTATGCAACCCTTCAACGAAACTTCGCCAGAGTCGGAAAGAGAGCCAAAGTCTGAAGCAGCACCATCATCATCTAATTCAGAGCCCTTTCGCTTATTTTTCCTTTGGAAAAATTTACCCTGAGAAGGATATTCTCTACCATCAACGCTATCCACCGTCTCCGTTGTGTTTGTACTGCCGTCACTGCTCATAGACAGACGGTCAATTGACTCGCATCTTTCTAAGAGCACAATCAGTATTGCATCGGTTGTCCTGTTGGATGCCAAAGTCGTCGTTACATCTTCACCTCGCAAAATTGTGCCCCCCCCAGAAAACGCGGAGCAGTCCGGGCTAGGCCCGGAGAGGGACTCTCCTGCTCCGTTGGAGCCGGTACCCTCCTGTGGTAGTTTATTTTTTAATTTTGCACTATCCATTATTCTGTCATTGATTTCAGCGGTCCGTGTGCATGCCAGAGTCGTCGTGGAATCTTCTTGCTCGGAGATCCATTTGCGTGCCAAAGTCATCGTATTTAAGTTTAGTTCACGTACAAATCTGCCCCCCCCCAGAAAACGTGGGGCAGCCCGGGTTAAGCCCGGGGAGGGATTCTCCAACTCCTGAGGAGCTGGTACCCTCCTGGGGCAGTACTATTATATTTGTACCGTCCATCCCTTTTAACTCCTCCTCCAGTTCGCAGTGCGCCTGCCGTGACCGGTATGAGAACCACCGGTCCCGCCAGCCGCTTTCCGGAACTGGGCCCTTGGGACTCAACTTGAGCCCTCATCGGCCCCAACCCGGTACTGAGTGCGCTGCTCACACGCCACACCCAGGAGTGTTTATCGGCTCTCCAGCCTAGATCCGTAGTGTTCAGCGAGACAGGGTCACCTCGAGAAGGATGTGGCTCTTCACCACGCACTACGGTCTTGAGATGGCAGGCTAAGGCTCTCTCCGAAAGGAAAGAGCTGTATTGCGCCTGTGGGTCCACCCCCTGCAGATCAGTACAGACAAGTACCTCATCACGCCTTTTTTTTTTTTTTTTAGTTTGGGAAAACCCATCATGGGTACCAGCCCGCCGCGGAGGACAGCAGACTGGTTATGTGGGACTGTACCCACTAAAAACCCAAACATCGCCTCCGAAGCGCTTGGCGTCGGGAGCACAGGAATCGCTTGCGTATTACCTCTGTGCTCACCGACAAGCGCTGCACCCCCGAAGAGAGGCTCTCCCCACTGGGACGCCCATCACCGACCGCAGCCCCAGCCTCCGTTCAATATTTTCACGAGGTTTTATTCCTCGGTGATTTTTTAAGGAGGTTTTCTTCCTCCGGGTTCAGGCCCACACGTCCACCAGAACCCGACGCCTGGTGATTTTTTAACGAGGTTGTCTTCCTCGGTGATTTTTTAACGAGGTTTTCTTCCTCGAGGCTCCGGCCCCGCAGGACCAGAACCCCGCCCTTGTGATTTTTTAAAGAGGTTGTCTTCCTCTCAATTTTGTAGCGAGGTTTTCTTCCTCACGGTCGCAGAGGACAGGGAGAGCGGCACAACGAAACACCGACACGCCTCTTTCCCTGCGACCCCACCGCGTCCGCCATGTTTTAGCGACGGTGGCGACCCCGTCGAGGCCGCGGAAGGTAGGGTGAGCGGCACAACGAAACACCGACACACCTCTCCCGCCGTGGCCTGTCTCCTTCAGCCGCGGTGCCTCCCATACGACACCGCGGCTCGCCTCAGCGGCGGTGGCGCCCATACACCACCGCAACCTACTGTTGGCCGCTTCGTCTGGGCTCTTACGCCTAAAGCCCTGACTAGCAGCCTCGCCTGTGGGTTCCTCTTGGCTTCACCGTGGGGGACCAAGCCATGGTTACTAAGCCCCCCCGCCAAGACAAGGCGGGACCCTTCCGGGGGGGGGGGACCTCATCACGCCTGCTCGACCCCAACCTAACATAACTTTTTTTTTTTTTTAACGTGGGGAAATCCTGCATGGATCCGCCTCCCGAGCCGGGGAGCTCGAGAGGGGTATGTCAGACTCTTACGGACTAAAACCCCACGGTGTTCTCCACACCTATGTGGCCGGGGAGCAGGAACTACTGTAGCAAAACTTCTACTCAACCCGGCAGGTGTCAGCCCCTCCTGAGGTGCCTCTTCTTGCGGTCTGAGGGCTTTTAACACCCTTTGACGAACCGTCGAGGGGCGCATCGAACACAGATGCGCCTCACCTCAGGCCTGTGCATTGACTGCAAGGGCGACGGACGTGCCCGCGTCCAACGCCCGCAGGCCTTATTTACGGCGGCTGTAGGTCATCCCTGACCCGTCGCCGCCGTACGGTTCGTCGACCACGGGAAGGGAGCTGTGATGCCAGCTCCCTCTCCCACTCCGCCGCCTCCTTCGCGAGCATAACTTCCTCGCAGTATGAGGCGACGGAGTTCCACCCGGTCTCGCTCTCGGCCATGGACTTCACAACGGTCGAGAGCGAGAGATCAGGGCCAATCACCGCGACGAGCTCGCGGCGTGGCATTTCCCAGGCGGGACAATCTTCGAGGGTGTGCTGTGCGGTGTCCCTCGCACAGCCACAATGGTGGCACTCTGTCGTCGGTTCCCGGCTTATACGACACAGGTAGCTCCCGAGACAGCCGTGTCCCGAAAGCACCTGTGTCAGCCGGAATGTCAGAGCGCCGTGCCGCCTGGTTAGCCATTCGGCCATAACAGGCCGAACGGCTTCCACTGTTGCCACGCCCGAGCTCGGTCGCTCAAGTCGTCGGTGCCACTCGTCCACCACTAGGACCTGGTGGAGCTCTGACCTCAGCGCCTCGATTTCCCGAGGCGCGAGTCTAATACCTTGCTCCAGCGCCTCCACGCGTCGAAGATACAGAGACGCGTGGGCTATCGCCTCCAGGTCCCAGGGTGAGGATCCGGCTAATAGGGAGGCCGCCTCGAAAGAAATCGTGCGGTACCCTCGGACGGCTCTGATGACCATCGCCCGCTGCGGTTTCCGCAATTGGGCGATATTTTTGGCCGTCAAGCTATACGCCCACACGGGGGCCCCATACAGGGCTATGGACCGCACGATCCCTAAATACAGCTTCCGGCAAGTGGAATTAGGCCCCCCCAGGTTGGGTAGCAGACGAGCTAATGCACCCGTTGCTCCCATGAGACGGGGGGCCAGTTGCCGGAAGTGCTCTTCGAAGGTCCATCGGCTGTCGAGGACGAGGCTGAGATACCTCATTGTCGACTCGACACCGATGGACACGCCTCCCACGACTATTTGTGCTGCTTGAGGTGGCGCATTCCGAGGCCCGTGGAAAAACAGGGCCTCGGATTTACGGAGCGCCACCTCCAGCCCCAGACGCCGGATCCTACCGACGACTTGAGCGACGCCGGCTGTAGCCAGCATCGTCGCATTGCGGTGCGTCTTCCCTCGGGCTAACAATAGCGTGTCGTCAGCGTAACAGACAACGCTGACGCCTCGGAGGAGCGCACCGCGCAACACCCAGTCGTATCCGATGTTCCAGAGAAGGAGCCCTAACACTGACCCCTGGGGAACACCGGATACAACATCTCGCCGACTCATCCCTCGCTGACCCGGGAAGGTCACGTACCTCTCATTGAGGTACGCCCCGACTATGCGGCGGAGGTAGGACGGCACTCCATGAAACCGGAGTGCCTCTCTAATTGTAGCCCAGGGCAAGGTGTTAAAAGCGTTGGCGATGTCAAGAGACACCGCCAGAACCACCTCGCCCCGAGCAATTCTTCCTCCGCCTGGATCTTCACACGCATTATGGCGTCAATCGTGGAGCGCCCCTGGCGGAAGCCAAACTGGTTATCCGCCAGATCCGGCCCTATCGTTGTTAAGTGTCGGACGAGGCGGACTGCGATTATTCGCTCGCAGAGCTTCGCCACCTCGTCCAACAACACTATGGGCCGGTATGCGGACGGAGAGTCCGCAGGGCGCCCCTCTTTCTTCAGCAGGACTAGTTTGCCGGTTTTCCATACACGTGGAAACCGGCCCTGCTGAAGACACGCTGTGAAGATCCCCAAAAGTCGGGGCTCGAGGGCCTCTAGAGCCAGGACCCATGCACGACCAGGTATGCCGTCGGGTCCTGGGGCGGTGTTTTTCTCTTTCATGCGTTTCACCGCCGCCCTCAGCTCTTCCCGGGTCACCTCGGGTGCATCGAGTTCTACCTCTCTGGCAGACGCGTCCTGCGTGCGACCCCGCCTGCGCCACTCTCTGGTGTACTGGCGCCGAACCGCCACACACGCGGCACGCAATTGCGCGATTTCGGCGGTCCACCAGTACACTTGACGCCTGGCGGGCATCAGCCCCTTAATTCGGGGCATTGCCGCGTCGCAGACACGCGTCATATGCGCTCGCAGTGACTCCGCCTCTTCGTTGACGTCAGCAAGCCTGTCGGGTGGTTCACCGGAAACCCAGGCCTGCATGACGGCAGCTTCCAGAAGTACCTCACGATCTTGGCGCTTCAATGCCCAACGCGGACCGTCCTCTACGGAGGTCCTACGGGCCGGTACATCCGAGGCCTGGGTGGAGATGTCGAACCGTATATATTGGTGATCCGACAACGTCTCCACTCCCCCAAGGACTGTCCAGCCCCGAACTCGGCGTGCTAAAGCAGGGCTTGCAAACGTAATATCCACTATAGAACCGCCCTGCTGTCGCACGCACGTGTTAACGGACCCCCGATTGAGGACAAGTAGGCCCATTAATATAGCCCACTCCTGCAGAGCCTCACCCCTAGCGTCCGTTGACGGGGAACCCCAAGCTGTTGATTTAGCGTTGAAGTCCCCGAGGACCAGGACGGGGTGAGGATGGATACGACCGACAACGATTTGCATCTCCCCGAGGAATCCCTCAAAGTCAGCGAGACTTCTACTTGGGGGCATATACACCCCTACTACGACCATGTCACCGAGTTGTGCTGCTACGTACCCCCGACCCCTCGAGATGTTGGAGAAAGGCGGGGCACCAGCAGCGGCCTGGGACACTAAGGCCACCGAACCGTCCAAGTCACCCACCCAGTTATCTGCGGGTGGAACATAGTACGGCTCGGCCATCACGGCGATGTGGATCAACCACTGCGCCATGCTCTGGAACAAGAGGTCTTGAGCTCTGGCACAGTGGTTGAGATTACCTTGTAAGAAATTGAGTGCCATTATTATTGATGACACTCAATTTCGCCTTCCTGGGAAGTCGCCGGCGTCTCAGTGACAACCGGTGACGTCGAGGGCTTGGCCGGGTTCTTGCCCCTGCTCCTGCCCCTATTCTTCTTCGCCCCGTTTTTGGTTGAGGGCGCAGGCTTACCACAATCCCTGCTACCCACTCGATGGGCAGCAGGTGTGCCTGAAGCTGCGCAAACCGCAAAGTGTGGCTCCGCACTGCACCCAACGGCTTTATGCCCCGGTTGACTGCACCGGAAGCATAGCTGACTACAGTCAACCTGGCAGGTGCATTTATTTCCCAGATGTCCGGCTTGCAAGCATCTAAAGCATTTTCGAGACCGAGGCTCCAAGAGCTTAATTTGTGCCGACACCCACCCAATCAGAAGTCGTCGGCCGTCCGTGACTTTTTTCGCTGCCGCCACAGGACAAGAAACTACAGCCGTACAGAGTCCCCTTAGCCCTGGACGTACTCCATTCGTTTTCACCTGCTCCCGGGGACATCCGCCAGTCTCTGCCACAGCAGCGATAACTTCATCTGCTGTGACGGATTCATCTAGGCCCGAGATACGAATGTCTGCGCATCTCATGGGCCTGGATATTTTAATGCCCTCTGCTGGAAGCACCTCTTTCATTCTGGCTGCCAGGGCATCTGCTTTATCTCCACTGGCGGCACCAGGAATCTGGACGAGGTAACCACCGTTCGCTGCTCTCCTCCAACGGACCCCTTCAATACCCAGGTCAGCCAGCTTGACGTTGGTTTTTATTCCTTGGAGCACCTGCAAGTAGGAAAACCCCTTCTTCTCCGCCTCCGGCTGCAGAGTATGGGTTTCTATTGTCACAATCCTATATATGTCCACAAGAGATTTTCACTACACAACTGAATAGAGGACTATATTTTTTATTAGAAGTAGGTCGGAGCTCGTCAAGCCGCCGCCGGACATGAATGTAATGTCTTAGTTTGTTGATTTTTAGTTGTTATTTTTCTACGGTCTTCGCACCAATCGAAGAGCGGCGTGGTGGAGTGAACGCGTGTGCGGGAGCCAATCACAGCCCGGCAAGGCCGCCAACCACATATTACACTCGAATTGACAAAAAGAACAAATGATGTTTCAGTGTTGTCACAATGTACTAACTAATTATTTTCTCTTACGGTGGCTACGTAAAAACATATATAGTCCTTGTAACACTTATGCTATTGGCCCTTAAATGTCCTTATCTGTATAGGACCAGCATAATCCACCCCACTACTTTTAAAAGTTTGTGTCGGAGTTGTTCTTTTGGGTCGATGTCGATTTTTATACATGTTACACATTTTCGGTAATGTGACCTGGTAAGCTATTTAGCTCCCAATATCCAGTACTTGTTTACCCTACCCATCTCATAGGATCGTAAAGTCGTGATATGTCCGAAATAATTTTTCTTTTTTTTTTATAGATGGTTGCTGTAGAGAAATTCGAATAAGACTTGATACTTTATGGTTTAATGGTTTATTTAAGTGAATAGTTACAATGTTCACCCGTTATGTTAGACAGCGAGCGGTAGTACTGAGTTGTTTGTGGTTGTGAGCCAACTGACTCGTATATATTAGTTATGTAATTATAATAATGTAAATTGGTTTTTGTAATTGTTCGGTTATGTAATCCCGAACAGTTGCAACATAGGAATCTTCACTACGTAGCGATAGGTGTCATCGTTCTGGTTCCAGATGAGTCCAACAATTTTGATTATTTCATCCGTTTTTATTTTCATCTCATCTCCTTTGCGTTCTACTCCTTCTACAGTTCTTTCCATGCCGTACTGTTCTAATCTCAGTATGAGTTGGTTACTATTGCTTAACAGCTTAAGTAGGTCAAATTGTCCGTTTGCTAGTAGTTCGTTCATTTCATCTTCTATATAAGACATCCAGGTAATAAACTGTTTTTATACTTTCAGACGCCAAGAGATATCATTTTCCTCCGTGTGGATATGCAATGCCTTTACCATAACGGATTTATTGTGGGTTTGATCTCTCCAGACAAAATCCACCCTAATGTCAAAGCTTGCGCAACTGCAGCTGGACCTTTTTTACACTATGTTACCCAGAGTATTATACCCAGGATCCGCTAGTGTTAAGGTACATAAGGTATCTCTGGCCACTCCACGTACTCAACCTTGCAAGCCGGTAGTAGCGAAGTAACTGTCTTCAATACGTACGCCTTAATTGTAACCGTAAAACTTGGATCGACTCGTGATTCAATATCTATCAAGATCATAGCTTTACATGTTGATGCCTGTTCACCCAACCCTGAGATCTGTTTTTTGCAGGGATTTTTCTCAACCCTAGTAGCTGAACGACTGCTTCCGCTATGAAGCATGATTGTGAATCTTGATCCAACATTGCGCGTACTGGATAACTTCCCATTTTTGACTTAGCGACGACTACTGCAGTCGCTAACAAAACATGGCAATTAACCTTAATTGTCGAAAAACATGAAATCATGGTATGCTCAGTGCTTGCAGCTACATCTTCAGTAGAAGATTCATCTTCTTCACTCGGTGCATTGTGACTGTACGAGCTGTCCTCGTTCATTACAAAACTACATACGTTGCATCGTGTGCCTGTGTCGAAATCGGGTGACCAAATCAATAAAATCAGTGTTAATTTTGCACTCAACGCGGACGGTTATTTTATTATCATTTCCTGATCGCCCGTTTATCATTTTTCTATAATATTGTAGGCTACATTCTACAACATTTTTTGGTCCTTCGACCATCTATCATAGTTTTTGGTTTTTCGGACAGATATCATAATTATCAACATTTCAAAATTTTATAGGACATTTATTATAATTATCATTTATGGAAAAATCTTTTTTGTGAACAATTATCAATTTGTGAACGATTTTTTGTTTTGTGAACTTTTTTTTTTTTTTTTCTGAACTATTATATGTGAACTTTGTCTGTGTGGAATTTTATCATATTATCAAACATTGTTACATAAAAAAAAAAAAACAAATATCAGTGCGTGTTACGCATATCAAGCGACCTTACATCGTCAATACCTCAACCTGGAGACTGCGATACCCGTACTTCACGATACATACAAGTAAGATCTTTCCATATTTTCTATTATCCACATAATTGGATAATAGAAATAAAAACCTTAGTAGACCGACAAAATGAGCTTATCAAGAATATCACTCTTATCAACACCAATTTTTCAAAAGATTCTGCAGCTAGAAAAACTGTAGAATACATTAGGAAGCGTCTAGAAGCACTAGATAACCTCTGGGGATAGTTCGAGCTAAATCATACACGTTTGCTTGAATCTCTTAACAAGTCACACGAATATTTTGTTAAAAACATATATTATATAAGTAAAGAACAATATCTATCGACACGAAACGGAATAGCATCTTATAACGTTATCGAGGAAGAGAAAAAAATGTTCAACCTACCCTAAACAATAAGGTTGACGAATATCTAAAATTACAAAAGACCCAGTTCAGAGCATTTAAAAGACTCATTAAAAGCATACAGGTAGATGATATAACAGAAAAATGGGAGTTTGAAGACGAGCTTAAAAATCTGCAATCGAAGTGGAACCCAATCGACAGTCTACACTTGCAAATAGACAATATATTGCAAGGAGTAGACTCAACATACGAGGAGGAATTCATAACCCTCGAACTATTGTATAAAAACATCAAAAGATCAATAAACATGAAAATATCATCAGTTTCTCATTTAAACAAAGCTACACAACAATTCGAAATTCCCATTTTCACAGGGAAATATTATCAATGGCCTACCTTTTATGATCTTTTCAATGAAGCGATCCACCAAAATAATTCACTAACTAAAGCTCAAAAATGCAGCATCTTAAGGGTGAGGTAAAGGGAGAAGCCGAACGCCTTATTCAACACCTATATATATCATGTGAAAATTACGATACAGCATGGGAAATATTAACGCATAGATATGACAATACTCAAATTTTATTTATAAACCAAATTGAAATATTTTTAAATCAGCCGGTCGTGCATAAACAATCATCATTTGAGTTAAAACGCCTTTATGATATCACTACTAAATGTATTCATGCCATACATAACTTGGGTGTCGATACCAACTCGTGGGATCCGCTACTTGTTCATTTGCTATGTAAGAAACTAGACACCGAAACGTATAGTCAGTACAAGGAAGCACGTAAAACTCCCAGAGAATTACCAACTCTTGGGGAGTTTATGCCATTCTGGTTTGTGAAACACCATACGTCGTTTAAAATGGGTAGGATAAGTACCTTTATGAGCTGAAGAAGGTTTTGATGAGCTGATTGTTTTGTACTTGTCACTCACTACTAGAATTCACTGAGCCGGCGCCGGTTTACTTTAATCCTGCTACAATTAGTAAAAACCTTTCACTTTTCTTGCAAGTCACACACACTACGTTGTCACAGAGCGGAAAAGGAATGAACCACAGACAATCGCGGCGGCAGTGTTGCCGTGTTCATTTTGAGCTGAACGTCACGTCATTCTGGCGTGATCACATTCATTGAATGCAAATTTATCGCCCTGGAGCCGATACACAAAAAAGAAAGAGATTCTTTTACAAAAGCGCCTTCGGACCACTCATCGTATAAAACAAAAATGCCTTACAGTAAGTTTCCTAACATTATAATAAGGCCTAACAAGCAATATCAAGCAATCACTACATACAAACCTAAATGCCCACTTTGCTATAACAATCACGATCTATATATGTGTACAAAATTCAACAATCTAACATCCGAAAAGTGCCTACCGACAGTGAACAACGTAAAAGTTTGTAAAAAATTTTTGTATCATCATTATGATAATAAATGTCTTTCCACAAAAAGGTGCAAAATTTGCAATTCAGATCACAACACATTATTGCACAATGCATATGCCCCGACTCGAGTGTCAAATGTCGCCAACACGTCGCCCATCAATTTTGCAATTGCTCCACCGGCATCAATTCCGGCTAAACATAATGCCCACTATGTCGCAAACAATAACGAAGAAATTTTATTAACAACTATTTCAATTAATGTTTTATCAAAAGATGGTACATATATCATGCTTCAAGCCCTTTTGGGTCAAGGGTCTCAAATATCATTAATATCGGAAAATGCAACACAGATGTTAGGGTTATCACGTCAACAGTATCACGCTTCAATATCAGGCATTGGATATGGCGCTAAACAAAGCAAGGGAATAGTCACCTTGGATTGTCAATCAACTTACAGAAATTATCACTTTAAGACTGAAGCACTAGTGGTTAATAAAGTAGTTAACAACTTACCCTGTGAATGTTTCCGTAAGCAATCATGGCCACACCTACAACATCTTCAATTAGCTGACCCCTGAGTACAATATATCAAAATCAATCGACCTACTTTTAGATGCAAGCGTGTATTCAGAAATTATCATGAACGGATTAATAAAGAGGCCTATTCAAGGGCCCATAGCGCAACAGACGAAATTAGGATGGATTCTATCAGGGCATGTAAAAACATTTAACTGTCATGTTGCCCTGCATAACTTAGAAGAAATATCCAAATATTGGGAGTTAGAAGATATTCCGACTACCTCTAGTCTTTCCAGCTCGGATCAATACTGTGAAGATTTCTATCAAGCAACATCCAGAAGATTAGAGTCTGGTAAATATGAAGTCGCTTTACCCATGAAGCCTAATTTTGAATTGGAATTGGGATTATCAAAACCCAAGGCCATCGCGCAGTTCATACAATTAGAGAAGAAAACTTCACAAAATAAAACATTTGGTGAAAACTACAGAAAATTTATAAATGAGTACATATCCTTAAATCATATGAACCTAGTATCATCTCCCACAAAAAACTTTAGTCTCTACCTACCTCACCATGGCGTAATGAAGTTAGATTCTACAACTACAAAACTCAGAGTAATCTTAAACGCCTCCTCAAACACATCTTCGGGGAAAAGCCTTAACGATCAAATGTACTGAGGTCCTAATCTTCAACAAGATCTTTTATCACTTATCATTAACTGGAGACAATTAAGTATGTTCTCAATGCCGACATAGAGAAAATGTTTAGACAGATACTTATCAGAGAGTGCCATCAACCTTTACAACGCATCATATGGCGAGACTCACCACAAGACGTTTTAAAAGAATATCAACCAACAACTGTGACTTATGGAACTAAAGCCGCACCATTTTTGGCTATGAGTACGCTGAAGCAATTGGCTAAAGATGACTCAACAAAATACCCTTTAGCTGCAAGTGCCACTGAAAGTTCATTTTATACCGATGATTTAATGACTGGGCAAAATACAATATCAGAAGCAAAAGTACTTCAATATCAACTTATCAAAATGTTACAAGGGGCCGGATTGAATTTAAGAAAATGGCCGAGCAATGAACCAGATCTCTTAAAAAACCTTCAATCAGATCAATTAAATAATCCTTTTGAGTTTAAATGCTCTGAAATACGGAAAACACTAGGCCTATTACGGAATCCTTCATCAGACTGCTTTACATTTAAGAGTACGATAAGTAATCCAAACAACATCATCATCACTAAACGTTACCTGTTATCATGCATATCAAGAATATTCGATCCGTTAGGATGGCTATCACCTATTACCGTACGAGCAAAACTTTTATTTCAAAAGGCGTGGCTATCAACATCAACATGGGACGACGAACTATCAAAAGAAATCAAGCAAGAATTTTTACAATTACTAAATGACCTAGATAATAATATCACTAAGTTTACAATACCAAGACACTTTGGAAATATCAATATCAATTATCAAATTCATGCATTTTGCGATGCTTCCGATAAAGCTTATGCATGCAGTATTTACATTGTTACCACGAACAATAAAGGTGGATACACATCGAAGCTAGCAACAGCCAAAACAAAACTATCTCTCTTGTCTAAAAATGTAACATTACCGAGACTCGAACTCTGTGGTGCACTACTCTTATCACAGTTAGTCAAGAAGATTAAAGAAATACTATCACCAGATAATAACAATGTAAGCATTTATGCTTGGACAGACTCCATGATAGTACTGGGTTGGATACATGGAGATTTATCAAGATGGAAGCAGTTTGTGGCCAATAGAGTACAGAAGATCATAGATATCTTTCCAGCTTCTCAATGGCATCACGTAAAGTCTGAGGAAAATGCGGCTGACTGTGCTAGTAGAGGAATGTCAGCCAATCAACTGTTAACTAATTCGTTGTGGTGGGAAGGACCTGCATGGTTACGTAATCTCAACTCTAAAAACATTATCCTTCATAAGAAATAGATTTTGGATTATCAGTGGTATGAGAACTGTGAAAAGACAATTAAGATTATGCGTTAAGTGTCGGAGATTCAATAGTGAACAGAATTATCAAATTATGGCGGATTTACCTGGTCCCAGAGTTATACCATCCAAACCCTTTACTCACACCGGTGTTGATTTCACCGGTCATGTGGAACTCAAAATAAATAAGGGCCGAGGCATCAAAACTACGAAAGGTTATATCGCAGTTTTTGTCTGCCTATCAACGAAAGCTGTACATCTAGAATTAGTATCAGGTCTGAGTACCCCTGCATTTTTAGCTGCATTTCATCGGTTTTGTTAACGAAGAGGAACGCCGAGTCACATGTACAGTGACAATGGTAGAAACGTTGTAGGTGCTAATCGATTACTGAAAAAAGAATATGTCGAGATTATCAAAACTATAGACACAGATTTCTTCAATAACATCAATCATTTGAATATTGAATGGCATTTTAACGCTCCAGCTTGGCCAAGTGCAGGAGGTCTTTGGGAAGCAGCAGTAAAAAGCTTAAAATATCACTTAAAAAGAGTTATAGGCGAACAACGACTTACCTTCGAAGAAATTACAACTCTTCTTAATCAAATTGAAGCTTGCCTTAATTCTCGACCTCTCTGTACCTCTCTGTCAGACGTCTGAAAACCCTGAGGATGAATATATCACACCTGGACATTTCTTAATCGGAGGTCCACTCCTATCACGTCCTCAGACAGAGCCGGAATCACTATCATTATCCACAAGATGGCAACTCGTTCAAAGTATTAACAAACATTTTTGGAGGATATGGTCATCTGAATACTTACAACAATTACAATCCAGAAGTAAGTGGCGACAACCTGGCAAAAACGTTAAAACAGACGATATAGTCCTTATCAAAGAAGATAATTTACCCCCAGGAAAATGGGCAATGGGGCGAGTTTTACGACTCCATCCAGGAAAGGATGGATATACTAGAGTTGTCACTCTGAAAACAAGTAGCAACAATATTCTACGGCCCGTTAGCAAAATAGTGATCTTACCGGTACATGAACACACCACAAATGTACCAAAGAAATTCAGTTCACTAAACAATCAAGAGTTAGATCAAAAATCAACGGGAATCGTATTTAACAGGCGCTCTAAACGAAAAGGTGCTCCTTTGGTAAACCTATTGGTATGCCTGTTTCTGTTTTTTACTATTTTTACATCATCTTCACAACAAAATCAAAGTTCATATTATAATATCATGACGCTGAAAAAAAATCAATCAATGTATTTTGATAAAATATCAGATCTACAATACGTTAAGGATGACTGGAAATTAATTATTTATTACAATATGACTACGTACTGGCAAAGTATCAATAACGTCGGAAGTTATGTAATCCATTTACGTAAAACAAGCAAAGATATGGCGCCACAATATCAAAGTAACATAACTCAACTTGATCATGAATTAAGAGAAATTGAGCACTACAACACCTTACT
Source organism: Saturnia japonica (assembly GCA_033032175.1). NCBI lineage: Eukaryota > Metazoa > Arthropoda > Insecta > Lepidoptera > Saturniidae > Saturnia > Saturnia japonica. Next base: position 68,400 of record CM065332.1, read on the forward strand.
CACATATTATAATAACAATCAGAGAAAGAAGCGTGGCCTCGTCGATGGCGTAGGCTATATCGCGAACTCATTATAAAAGGGACATAGAGTTAATATCTCACAACGAAAATCATTTAAAAAAAACCTCCTAAAAAATCAAACATATATCATAGAAGCCGAGGGCAATATATTAAAGCGAAATGAACAAATAATGACAAAGCAATTCGCCTTAATCAAGGATCGCATTAATATAATTTTATCAGATGAGAACAGAGTTCACGGACAAGTACAAAAGGCTCTTGATTTTACTTCGACCGCTCTGGCGGTAAATATCATTTTGTCAAATCTGAGAAGTTTACAGCAATCGTTATTAGACATTGTGACTGATATAAATCATGGAAACATTAATATCCACTTATTATCACCTAATCAACTGAAGCAACAATTGCTTATAATATCTGGCCACTTAAGCGAAAAATTAACCTTCCCTTTTAACCTATCACAGATTAGTAACTTTTACAAGCTGTTGAAAGTCTCCACAACAGTTCTAAGTGAATTTCTCATTTTCGAGATTAGAATCCCATTAGTGGGAAATGAGTTATTTGAACTTAACAAAATAATAAGCGTTCCGTTAAAGGTGAAAAATCTGTATTATTATACGATACCGACATCGCCTTACATCGCATATAATCTACATAAAAATACTGCATTTCTCCTACAGGAGTCAGATATAACTACATGTGCCCATTTGACTAGGGAAAAACTAATATGTTCATTTCATAAACCTGAACACGTTCTAAAAATAAAACAATTATTATGTGATATCAAATCAACTGATGTCGGCAGAACTTGTAACTCGAGAATAACTACCTGTGAGGATTACTGGGTCAGGCTACACAATAGTAACACGTGGCTGTACTCATGTTGCGAGGAATGTCGACTGCGAATATTTTGTACTTAGCAATGCAGATAATCAACTTAAATAAAACAGGAATAATTACTCTAGGTCAAGGTTGCACTTTAAAATCCGATTCTTACACTATTCGAGCACATAGTGACTTTACTAGTCGTGTGAATATGCACGCATCTATCGAAGTCTCAGAGGTGTCTATGTTGAACAACTTAATCAATACATCAGCGGTTCTGAACTAGTCAGAGCCTGAAGATCACACTAAATTTTGGGAAAATCTTCATGCACAAATAAATAATATTTAGTGTTAATTATATTGAATAAAAGTATTTTAATTTATATCAATAAATAATACATACGGAGAGTTAACCTCAATTATATTGGAGCACTTGAAAAAGTATATAAGCACAATTTTTTTCACTAATATTCACAAATAGTAAGTAATATCAATCAAAATATTCAATTTAAATCACTACTGAATATAATTTATTAGCACATATATAATTCGCACTTGTATGAAACTAAAACACGTGTTGGGAATGTCTGTTAATTTTGTGTCACAGATGCGCGCGCATCTTAAAATTTCACTCTCATCATTTTTTCATAACGCGCCTAAAGAAGTATAACTTCAAAAAGTATTAAGGAACAATCATCTGACAGCTTGAATGTTCACGATGTACACCACTACAGTGTTTCCTATGTCATTTTGGGGTTATTCATTGTCTCGGGTACTGCTTTGGTAATTTGGAAGATAAAACGCATCAAACAAAAAGCATCATCGGAGCAAAGAGGAGTATTGTCGTCAGAAGGCAGCACCGACAGCGCGGGGCCGGGCCTGCCTCTGCAGCGGCGGCGCACAGGCTCGTTCTGTGTACCTGTGAATGTGTGTCAACCCCCTGTGTATAGTGTACCGTCAGTACCGTGTGCTAACAAACACTTAGTGACTAGCACGGACAGAGCGACGTCACCTATGGTTAAGACTCGAACAGTGTAATAGTAGCATACTGGACTACTTTATCATATATTTTTTTACATTTATTTGCATAGGTTTTTTACATAATTATTGTTAATAGTTTAATAATTTAGTATCATTTTAAGAAGCATTTAATATTATATGTCACCTCGGTTATACCGTTGGAGGCGCAGGATGTACGAGCTGTCCTCGTTCATTACAAAACTACATACGTTGCATCGTGTGCCTGCGTCGAAATCGGGTGACCAAATCAATAAAATCAGTGTTAATTTTGTACTCAACGCGGACGGTTATTTTATTATCATTTCCTGATCGCCCGTTTATCATTTTTATCTTTTTTCTATAATATTGTAGGCTACATCCTACAACAGTGACTATCAACGATAATATTTACAGAATTTCCCTACCGCCTTTTCAAAATCTCATAACCATTGTTTTAAATACTCACTTATCATTCTCAATTCGTTTTAACTTTGAATAGACTTATTTAACTTGTAAATTTTAAAAACACGGGCAAACATCGGTCAGCCTGGGGTTCCGATCGCCCAGATTTATTTTCATTTCGTTTGAATTAAAAACTACCTACGATAAATAAAATCATGTGTAAATCTAGGTGAGGACAAGCTATCCCGGGGATTGGTTTCTAAAGAATTGTTTCACGATGCGTTCCAGGTGGAACGGGGTTTTTTATTTGGGCGCAGCTGCTGCCGTGCTGGCTTACAGCTCCACCGCCCACCGTTAGCAAGGTGCCGCATAGCCAGGAGCCTACGTTGCCGCTTCGCGGGTCAGATATTTAATATTATTTTCATTCTTAATTTATTTTATTTGTTCATTATTGCCACTGAAACTGCCCATGGATTGTCGGATTGCCACGATATCCCAACCTGAATATTCCCTCGGAATACCTTGAATTTTTTTTTTAACACTACCTGTAAGTAAC